>SJYC01005328.1:0-15337 GCA_006408675.1 Madoqua kirkii | reverse complement strand
TGTATATTATCATATGTGAAACAAATCGCCAGTCCAGGTTTGATGCATGATACAGGGTGCTCAGGGCTGGTGCACTGGGATGACCTAGAGGGATGGGATGGGGAGGAAGGTGGGAAGGAGGTTCAGGATGGGGAACACATGCACACCCATGGCAGGTTCATATCAATGTATGGCAAAACCAATACAATATTATAAAGTAAAAAATATATAAACGAATAAAACTGAAAACACACACACACTGAAGAGTTCTGGAGATCTACTGTGCAGCAAGCAAAACAAATTTTAAAAATCACCTTAAGAAATAAAATAAGAAAAAGGTAACGAGTGAAAATATAATTAAAACTGTTAAAAATCACATCTCATTTTCAGTGTGTATGTATGTATGTGTAGTCTCTATATACGTTTATATGGCTTCCCTGGAGACTCAGACTGTAAAGAATCTGCCTGCAATGCAAGAGACACAGATTGGACCCCTGGGTTGGTAAGACCCCCTGGAAGAGGGCACAGCAACCCACTCCAATATTTTCACCTGGAGAATTCCATGGGCAGAGGAGCTTGGCAGGCTACAGTCCATTAGGTCACAAAGAGTCAGACACGACTAAGCAACTAACCCTTTCACATGTATGTATAAGTAATATTAACAAAGTGCTGTCTGTGTAATAAACTCTTGGTAGAAATTTGATGACAAATAATTTGCTGATGAATATATCATGTAGCCTTTAAATGCTGCCTTTGTGAGTATAATCAAAGACTGAACAGTTCATTTTCACATGTCAAATTTTAGTCTGTGATACATGCAATAAACTTTATAGATATTTGGCATTCCCTCTCTCTATTTCATTTAATTATTATATTAACATTTTCCTAGTAATTTTTCTTAGCTCTTTGTGTTTTCCTTCTCTCTTAAACCACATTCAAAAGTAGGATATCCCAGGGCTCTGGTATCTGATGATAAAGCACATTCACTAAATTTTTCACAAACAATACTCATAGTTATAAAATGTGTGCACATTTTTTTAGATATTTTTGTGTGGAAGAAGTTCTTTCATCATTTGTATCCCTTTGGGATATCTCAAGACCCCAACATCTGGTTAGTGGTTTCTTGAAAAGACACACTTTTTCAATACAAAATGTTCTTTTGCTTAAAATAACAATAACAACTTAATTTTCATGTTTAGTAGCTTAAAGGATTGTATAAAATTCACTTTTCCTTAATAAATGTCAGATTTTACTTTATCACACATCAGTGCACCTGTTCTGAAATAGCATGAAATTTTAGCTTAAAAATATGTATGCAAATGAAAATTTGGCAAGGTAATAACAAAATGTGAAAATGCTGAAATGCTCAATGAAGCTGAAGAAATGATTTGGTAGTAGAAGTATGGATAGCATAAAACATTTGTTGTGTATGGAAGACATAGAGTTTTAATATTGATAAACTTGAATTTAAGCCTTGATTTTCTCACTTTTATATTGGACACCTTTTTTATTTTTAATTTTAAATCCTTCTGACACTCAATTTTCTAATCTGTAAAACTGATAGGCTCATACCTTGGACTTTTCATAAATACTGTTTTTTAAATAAACAATGCTTTAATGCTTACTCTTTGCCCAGCACTCTTCTGAGAACTTTTCAAATTGTGATCTGTTTAATTTTCATGTCAGACATTTGGAGTAAGCACTTTTAGTTCCTCTTTAATGAAAAAGAGATAGAGACATTTAAGCATGCTTATTTTTCACCTAGAAACCCTCAGTCAGTGACATACCAAGGTAGCTCAGTTGAGATAGGCCATTCCAGGTTCCTATTAGGAGATAACTTAAAATTATGTTGTTGTTCAATTGCTCAGTCGTTGTCTGACTCTTTGCAACCCCATGGATGGCAGCATGCCAGGGTTTTCTGTGCTTCACCATCTCCCAGAGCTTGCTAAAATTCATGTTCACTGAGTCGATGATGCCATCCAACCATCTCATCCTCTGTTGTCCCCTTCTCCTGCCTTCAATCTTTCATAGCATGAAGGTCTTTCTAATAAGCTGTCTCTTTACATCAGGTGGCCAAAGTACTGGAGCTTCAGCTTCAGGATCATCCCTTCAACAAATAATCAGGGATGACTTCCTATAGGATTGACTTAATTAAATTAATAATAAAGTGAAAGTGCAGTTGCTCAGTCGTGTTCGACTCGGTGACTCCATGGACTAGCCTACCAGGCTCCTCCATCCATGGGATTTTTCAGGCAAGAGTACTGGAATGGACTTCCATTTCCTTATCCAACCTAGGGATCGATCCTAGATTTCCTGCATTGCAGACAGACGCTTTACCATCAGAGCCTCCAAGGAAGCCCCAAATTAGATTGTTAATAATTTATTATTGAATACATTGATAACTTTATTATTAAATTTAAATTAATAAAACCAACTAAAAATTGGTCTACATTTTATTATCATCAGGCAATAGCAGTTCTAAACAACCTATGAGATATTATTCCCCTCAGGATGAATCACTTTCATCCTCCATTCCTAAATACTTATTTCCCTCTATATTTATAACAGTAGATTTTTAATCAAAGTAAGAAAAATAAAATTATAGGTGCTTATAAAATGGAAATTTAGCAAAAATCTAAATAGATTCTAGGATTACAGATAGTCTTGAATGAGTTTGTACATGTAATATGTATGTAATACTATTAATAACATACAGTATAGTTAATATGTACATGAATGAATGAAGTAGCTCAGTCGTGTCCGACTCTTTGCGACCTCATGGACTGCAGCCTATCAGGCTCCTCTGTCCATGGGATTTTCCAGGCAAGAGTGCTGGAGTGGGTTGCCATTTCCTTCTCCGGGGATCTTCCCGACCCAGGAGTCGAACCTGGGTCTCCCTCATTGTAGGCAGATGCTTTACCGTCTGCGCCACCAGTATAAATATATACACAAGTACACATGCACATATATGCATTCAGGGAAACACACCTTTCTCTCTTATGATAATTAATATATTAGTGACATCTGCATTTTGCCTTTATACTATACACATGATGTTCACTGGTGATTAGACCATTTAGTAAAATTTTCATTTGTACTTTCCTCACCACATACTTCCTTTTCAGAACGTGTGAATAGAAATTTTCAGATGAAGCTGTGGTTTAAAATATATGGCTCTTAATATAACCATAATAAAAACAACAACAAACCGTCTGCGCCACCAGTATAAATATATACACAAGTAACATGCACATATATGCATTCAGGGAAACACACCTTTCTCTCTTATGATAATTAATATATTAGTGACATCTGCATTTTGCCTTTATACTATACACATGATGTTCACTGGTGATTAGACCATTTAGTAAAATTTTCATTTGTACTTTCCTCACCACATACTTCCTTTTCAGAACGTGTGAATAGAAATTTTCAGATGAAGCTGTGGTTTAAAATATATGGCTCTTAATATAACCATAATAAAAACAACAACAAAAATAGGCAAATCTCACCTCTACCATTACTTGTTATGTGGCTTTCACTACATATGAGCATCAGTTCTTTTTTTTAAACTGTGGAAAAAGGTGCAACAACACTTACAATGCAGGGTATGTCCTTGCCTATATCAACGGTGCTCAAAACTATTGCTCTGTTTAAATCTTCCTGTTTTATTCCACTTCTCCAAAGATGAAAATACCTTAAAACAGTCCCATAGAGTAGCAGTCTTTAAATTTCTTCTCCAGTGCGTTGCTGTCTTTAGGAAGACCCTAAATAAGATTTGGAGATGGATTCAATTTCAGTATCTGCAGGTGAAGTCTGGCCTAACTAGCACACATAGCAGATTCATCCAGATGAGACTATAACTGGGAGTCTGTAAATTTCTGGCTATGCTTATGTCAGTGTCATGAGGCATCTGGGAAGCAAGCCTGTTCATTTTTGAAAAAGGCACCAAAAAATTTCCAGTATGTTTTTATTATATAGTTATTTTGGAATAAAGGACAAACAAAAGCTATATTTCAACATTAAAAAGATGTGGATGTATACTCAGAGTTTTTTGTGTGTGCCAAAAGAAATAGAACATTCTCTTGCAAGAGTGTGTACTGAAATGAAATAAAACAAATGGTTCTTTATTTATTTATGTAAGGCTAGACATTGGGTATATTGCATCATTTAAGCTTTATCCTTACACTTCATTACCTACTAAAAAGGAGCCCTGCTTGTAAGTATTTGTATAATCAGTGATGAGCTGTGCTTTGAAATGGAGTGTACAGATTAAGCAGTAGAAGAAAAAAAAAAGGAAAATTGTACTTGATCTTTTGGAATATCAAAGAATAATTAGTTCAAAATAGGGAATTTCCTCAACTCCAAGTTCAAAAATCTTAGGAATACTCTATTTCCCCAGTGTACTGACCCACAGATCACATGTTGATAGCTTGAAAATAGCATTTCCAGTTGTTAAAACAGATTTTTTTTTTAAATTTTGGAATTTAGGAAGAGCTGGAAGTCAAATTTGAAGGCCTTTGTTCTTGGATTTTCTTCTTTTTCAGTGCGATAAAATTCAAATTCCATTTAGCTTAACACTAAATACCCACCACAACTTGTCTGGGCCTGAGCTTGGAGGGCTACAGTCCATGGGGTCACAAAGAGTTGGACACAACTGAATGAGTAACATGCCGTGCACACACGCACACACATGCATGCGTGCGTGTGCATACACACACAGAGGCACACACATACACACCCCTTCCTTCATACCGCTTTCCTTTCTCAAGCCCTCACTCTGGCTGGGGTGGGATCTGTACTGCTCCCTCTACCTCTACCAAAATGAAATATCTGTTTTTATGGCTTCTATGCCTTTGTAGAGGCTGTTCTTCCTACTAACAATGCTCTTCTGTTTCTCCCTAGACATTCATTAAGTCTGAGTTTAACTTTTACCTTTCCCATGAAAAATTTTATCTCCCCTCTAAATTGCAGCATTCTTTCCTGCAAAATAAACCCATGGAGTTCACATAATGTATATTGAAATTATTCCTTAAAACTTTGCTAAATTTTACCACATACGTAAATTCTATCATTCCAACCACATGGCATACAGCTTAGGATAAATAGTATGGATTTGACCTTGTTCAGTATGCTCACCATAGTGGTATGAGAAATGCAGGCACAGAATGTTAGGTGTGGAAGGAGGGGGCGTTACAGTGCCGTGCTATACCTCTTCAGACTGTTTGGCACATACAATTTGAGTTTCAGTTTCAGTGGAGACTTCCTGCACTTCAGTGCTAGGCTTCGTACAGTTTATCTGAGATCTCTGTATTGGAATTTGTCACAAAGTACAAATATTTAAAATGTGAAATGGGTTTCTTTTTTACACTGTTTCTTGGGTTATATTTTCCTAGGGTAACTCAAGGGGACAGGATTATGACTGGACAAGATAAAAATTTAAGCATTTCTGTTCCCCTAGCTGACTACATCTGACACTTCCCCTAATTTCCAGGACATGTAACAGTGAAGAATAGGTATCCCTAGGCACTTTTGGGGAATGAGTGTGGGAACACGTCAGATTGGGAAATGTAAGTCAACTATCTGGCCTTTAGCTCCCCTTTCCTCTGACAGAGCATTATTAAAGGAAAGGATTGCCTCTGGACTATTAGATGAATGGCAATTTGAGACCTCAGATTGTCCGGAAGTGACTACCACTAATCCATATCAGAGTTTTGAGAGAATTAGAAACACCCTGGTCTTGCCCAAAGCACTAAGGTTTAGGGAGCTGCAAGTGGGCTTATTTCAGTGTCCACTTAACCCCATGGCAGGGTGCTTTGGGGCAGGATAGAACCTACATAAATACTGAGGTTTTCAAGGTAGGCCTCGAATGAGAATATACACAGCATGTGAATATGTTGGTTTAATTTTTTTGTCTTTTTTTAAAAGTATTTTTCCCCATGAGAACTGCCATTGTATAAAGTATAATTAAATATAAATATTATACTTTCTAATCTTATAATAATTTCCTGATAAATATACTTGATAAAATAGTCTGTAGATTATATTACAGTCTATTGCAGTTGGCTCTCCTGGCCTCCTGTTTATTTACCACAACTCTCTCTATTTGATCATTTTTAGGATGGAAATAACCTGATCTTAATTCTTTGAATAAAAAGAGGTTGGCAAACTTCTTTTATGAGTAAATGGAAAGGGTTTTGCAAGGCAGCATATGTAAAAAAGAAACATAAATCCTAACCCTTCACTCTCTTAGAAGGAAATTAAGGTCAGCATTATTAGAGCAGCCAACTGAAGTGGTGCTGAGTTCAGAACTCTTTGGAAATGGAACCAAACAGCTGACTTTCACTAGAGAAAAAGCCATTTCAAGAGTTGGGTGTTAAGCACTGGGGATATCTTTCCAAGTCTTTAAATAGGTCACCTGTCTCTTAAAAGAATAATGAGAGACCTAAAAAAAAAAAAAAAGAATTATCACAGCCCTCATTTATTTAATTCTTTATTTATACTCTATTGTAAGATAAAGTAAGTCAGATTTTTTTCCCCAAAGCCTAAGTTATTCCTTAGGGGAAAGTGAGGCATTTAGGAAAATCTAGTAAGTCTTAGGGCTTCCCTGGTAGTTCAGCTGGTAAAGAATCCATTTGCAATCTGGGAGACCCCGATTCGATCCCTGGGTTGCAAAGATCTGCCGGAGGAGGGCATGGCAACCCACTCCCGTATTATTGCTTGCAGAATCCCCATAGACAGAGGAGCCTGGTGCGCTGCAGCCCAAGGGGTTGCAAAGAGTCAGACACAACTGAGTAACTAAGCACAGTAAGTCTTCACTTCATCAGAAATTAATGATGCACTAAAGAAGATATTCAGGAGAGCCTCAGAAAGAAAATCAGGGTAGACCATATCAAACTTGTGTTTTTCCAGGCTCAAATGGCAAGTAGTATCTTTTTAGAGAAGAAATGCTTCTAGGAATGCTTTCTCATGGACATCATTTCACTCCTGAAATCTACATTTCATCTTCCAACATGATATACATGATCATACTCAGATGCCCCATCAATGCATCTGTGATCCAATTTTCTCTGTGGTCAATTGTCTGTTTTTCACATTTCAGCGTATTTCAGAATTCAACTTCTCTATCTTAAATATGATTTTATGACTTACATATACAATGGCAGAAAGATAATGTTCCTTTAAAACCTTATGTATTTTCTTCTGATTGCGTAAAATGAATTTTTCTTTCCACAAAGCTCAATCTATTTTGTACTTGACTAAAAATAGCCTTAAAGCTAATTCCCACTTAAGAGAGTAGGGAATTGAGATACTGAAAAGAAGAGTTAGGAATGGAAAAGGATTTACACTTTGTCGAAGAGGCCATTTTTAGCACCTTATCACAGCAATAACATAAACTCTTTGTAAATTTAGTTTTGACAGCATTGGGATTATCACATTTTTCTATCTGAGATAAACTTTTGTCTGTATTCATCATTTATATAACTGTCTCAAACAGTTTAGCTTGACAATAAACTAATTCACATTTTAATTGCATATGATAGTTTACAAAGCCTTCCTGATGATACCTGGCTGTGTCTGGTAATCAGGCTCATGTTTTCTGCTTGGTGCTTCTAGGTGCATGTATAGTAAATAAAACACACAGATCCAGGGAAAATATCTATCACATGTAGTGCTGGTGAGCTAGTACCCAAGAGGAAAGTACATTTTGCTGTTTCTACCTTACAGGGGAGCAAATGAGAGTCAGAGAATTGGATTCTAGTCTTTAATAGGTGAGTAAATCTCTATGAGACCTTCTTTTCTCTGGACGATGGTCTTTAAAGAAAAGGAATTCCAGGAGAATGGTAGCCATGGTCCTTTCCAGGGTGTACGTTATGAGAATATCTGTTTGTGCTTTGTAAATATAGCCAAATTTAAGTTATTTGGTAAATACTAGAGTTAAAATAAAATTAGCAATTTTAGCCTCTGCCTTTTAATAGAATTCTGGATAAAATTTAGATAAATCAATTTGGCTTTATACTATAATTGTAATTTTTGGAGCACCAAAGAGGTCATATCTTAACCCCACAACATTTCCTAAAGTCATTTTCTTACATCCTCTTACTAACTATACACACACACTTGTTCAAAAATTGTAACAATTATTTATATCAGTGGTTCTTAACTAGGCATGATCTTGACTTCCAGTAAACATTTAGCAATATCTGGAAACATTTTTGATTGTCACAGCAGGGTTGCCATTGGTGTCAAGTGGTTGGAGGCCAGTAACGCTGCTGAACATTCTAGTGCGTAAGATACACTGCAGTGTATTCACACACACACACACACACACACACACACACACACACACACACACACACTGTCCTGACTAATGTCAGTATGCTGAAGTTGAGAAGCTCAGTTTAAATTTATAGATAATTGAACAATGATCATAAAACAGGTTACTTTTTTTTCTAGAAGTTTCAGTTTGAGTGCATATGACAGAAGTAAGATACATGTATTTTCAATTATAAAACTTTTATTTCAGCTTATAATGCTGCACAAGATCCCAAAAGTCAGTATTTAATTGAGTAAACAAGTGTCTTTTAGAAATTAAAATAGAAGAGTAGTAAATTAGAAATCACTCATTCATGCCTTTGTGTGAATTAATGCAATGAGAAGTTATTGGAGGGAAAGACAGACTTGAGTGGATGCCATGGTAGAACGCAGTGAGAAGTTACTGGAGGGAAAGACCTAGGTGGATGCTGCGGTAGAAGGGTTTAGGCAGCTGGATGACAGTATGAGAGTCTTAAGCACTCCTTAGGGGAAGAGAGGTTCAGGAAGGATAATGGTGCCCAGTTTGACTACTTTTCAAATTTCAAAGACTAGCGACTGAACTGAACTGAACTGAGCTGAACCTCACCATAAGCTACAACAAATAGCAGAACTCACATATGTGAGTTTCAGTTCTCTTCTCTTTTCTAATTCAACCTCAAGTGGGATGTCAGTGATTTTTAAAATAGCCAATAATTAATTGAGGAGAATGCTGATGGATTATAGATTGGTTGACAAGTTGTTATATTAACTGCTTGTGTTTAGGACAGCTTCTTATCTAGACTATATAGTTTGACTTCAAAATCTAATTTAAAGCTATTAGATTTCCTATGCCATTCATGGTTTAGTTTGCTTCTCTTTTTTTTTTACTGTTTTCCAATCTGAGTTTTCTGTTACCTTTCCGTTATTGCTATTAAAGCTTCTGTGTAACACATACAGACGAAAACCCTATTGAGCTAGTATCCTACAGAGTTTATGATCTATTTATATTGTCTCTTTTTGTCTAACAAATTGTGCCAAAATTTAGTAGTTTTTTTTTCTTAAAAAATTTTATTTTATTTTTACTGTATTCTACGTTACAATACTGTATTGGTTTTGTCATACATTGACATGAATCAGCCACAGGTGTAGCAAACATTTATCATCTCACATAGCTTCTGAGAATCACAGATCTGGATCTGGGGGCAATTTAACCGAGTGTTTCTGGCTCCAGGTCCTTTGTGAAGTTACAGTCAAGCCTCTTAACTGGGGCTGCAGGCTCTGAAGACCTGACTGAGACAGAGGACCCATTCTGAGCTCATTCACCTGGCTGCTGGTCAGAGGCTTCAATTTCTCACTATGTGGACCCGTCTGTGGGGCTGCTTATGACAAGACTTAGCCCAGAGTGAATAGCGGTGGGAGAGCAAAGAAGCCGTAGTGTCTTATCTGGAGCGACCCACATCTCTTCTGCCCTGTTCTCTTTGTCACACAGACAACTCTAGTAGAATGCCGGAGAAGATTCAACATGAATACAAAGAACAGGAAGGAGGGGATCACAGGATCATCTTATAGGCTGATTACCATGCTGATGTTGTCTTTCAATATAATAACCATCCAGAATCCTTCCTATTGCAATGTCTGTATGTAACAGCATACAAATAAGCTCAGTAACTGGTCACTTAAAATAATGATAGCAAGTTTTATTGAGGGGGAAAAAAGTGTTCTAAAAAGAACTTCATTGAATTTGTAGAAAATATGTACAATGATCATTTAAAAATAATACATTAGATTCTGCTAGTTTCTTTATTGTACAGAAACAGTTTTTGTGCTCCTTAAGTCAGAAGCCTGTCTAGTCTGCCCTGGATATCAACTTTAGGCTTTTTGGTGGTATATGGAGTGTGATTTTGAGTAAGAGTTAGAAAAGATTGACTTTTAAACCTTGATTTTTCCATTCCCTGGCTGCATAGTCAGAGCCAAGTTTTAAATGCTTCATCTATAAAATAGATGTATATAGCACTCATCTCTAATGGTTGTTTTGAGGTCTAAAGCTATGATGTGAACGAACTATTCAGCAAATTTCCTCACGCATAGTGAAGGCATAATAAATAGTAACCTGAACATCAGCTTCTAGTCCAGTGTCTTTTTGAACATCATGACCATTAATAGGTTACAAAACTAAAATAATTTGTTCAGTCAACTTTTTTTGGAAAAATGAAATAAAATTGAACAGTACAGAAAATATAAAAATCTCAGAGGATCAGAGACCTGAGATAATTCTTAGCTGTGTTACTGAAGTAAATATTGTTTCATTAAACTTGTTTCTTATTGTGTCTGCATGCAAGCTTGTGTGTGTCTGTATGTTTGTGTGTGTGTGTGTGATATTTGTTCTTTATCCTGATTAAAACTATACCTTTTACCATGGGTCCTTGGAAGAAGAACTATGACAAACCTAGACAAACAAAGCAGAGAAATCACTTTGCCGACAAAGATCCGTATAGTCAAAACAATGGTTTTTCCACTAGTCATGAATGGGTGTGAGGGTGGAGACCATAAGGAAGGCTCCACGCCAAAGAACTGATGCTTTTAAATTATGGTGCTAGAGAAGACTCTTGAGACAGAAAGGAGTTCAAACCAGTCAATCCTAAAGGAAATCAACCCTGAATATTCATTGGAAGGACTGATGCTGAAGCTGAGGCTCCCTCCCGTACTCTGGCCACCTGATAAGAAATGCAAACTCATGGGGAAAGACCGTGATACTGGGAAAGAATGAGGGCAGGAGGAGAAGAGGGCAATAGAGGATGAGGTGGTTGGATGGCATCACTGACTCAAAGGACAAGGACAGGGAAGCCTGGCGTGCTGCAGTCTATGGTGTTGCAGAGTCGGACATAACTTTGCGACTGAATGACAACATTTAAAAAATGAGAAAGCCACTACTTTAGCCTTACTTGTTACATTTGTGTTTTCTTTTGAGAATAATCAACCTTATTCCTGTTGTAATGAGTTTATCCCTCTGAATATTTTGGAAATTAGACTATTTAATACCTCTTGCTGGAGAGCCTCTTCTTTAGAATGGCATCTAAAGATGAGTTTCCAGTACACACAGAGCCATGATCTTCCTATATTATACCATTAGATGTGCCCCAGACCAGTGTGTGACTCATTTCTTTATACCCAATAGCATGGTCATTGTAGAGGCATTAATGGTAGGTGTCACAGGAAGCTCAGAAATCTCAAAAGACTTACTTGTTTGGACTCTTTTATGTAGCAAGTTTCCACAGGGACTTTTATAGTCATATGGTTAAATAAAGATGTGCTAAGTCCCCAAGGTTTATGAAATTGTAAACGTCAATCTGTCTCAAAGAAAGCATCCTTTTCATGGAAGAAACTACACTTGAGGCCTTACATTCTCAAGTTTGCCAAATGTCCAGTAGTGAACCATGCAAGTAAATGCTGTTTATATTGTTTTAATATATTTTCTTTTTATTGATGGTTATCACTGGTGGTTTGTAATGCTTCATCTTCAATTTATCAGTCAATTTATCTGAAAACAAAACAAAATCTAAACACTTGTAATACTGTTTCTTTCAGATCCCTGTCATCATGAGTACAATGATGAATACTTTTATAATGTGAATAATTTTATACTTTATCTGCTTTTAAGTCAGATGGTCAGCTGGTTGAACTAGCTATAATGTTTAAAATTTTAAAGAGAAAGACTTTTCTTTCTCTTTTGTAGCCTTCCCCTAATTCCACCCTCTCCTCCCTGGCCTCAGTATTTTTATGAAAGACATCTGGGAACTTTATTCACTGCAGTCTTACACTTTATTCCTTGCTGGCCCAGCAATTCAGAGTCTAATCATCATCAAAATCATAATTGTAGATATTTTGGGGTTAAAATTGCTCAAGGAGAAAGTTTCCTCTGAAGGTTTGAAACAGCTAGCACATGTTGTACAAGAGGTTTCTTTACACCCTGTGGCCATAATGTCTGGAAGAATTACTGAATATATGTAATAAATGGCTTTCTGACATTACATTAAAATACAATAAAATATTATTATCTGTTCCCAGCATTTTGGCCACCCTACAGTACATGGATTTCTGAGACAGTGTAAATAGGAAAGATACTTACACTTCTCTAAGAATGAAGATTTGCGAAACTGTTTAGCATTAGGCAAGCAGTAGTATCAGAGGTTGACAACATGCTGTAATGAATCTTTTATCTTTGTATGCCTATGGTTTAAAAAATACTTTTACTTTAGCTTTATAAAAGTGTTTTGATGTACATCTGATGTACAGATGAGAAAATAAAGGCTCAGAATAGTGAAGCAGCTTCTTCATAGTCACAGTGCTCAGTGGTAGGAAGCTATATCTCTAAGAACAAACTTCTCATTAATTTTTTCTTTTTAACTCTACCATACCATCACTTAGTCAAGTTTCCCTGGTGGCTCAGATGGTAAAGACTCTGCCTGCAATGCAGAAGATGCAGGGTCGATCCCTGGGTCAGGAAGATTACCTGGAATAGGGAATGGCTACCCATTCCAGTATTCTTGCTTGGGAAATCCCATGGACATCGGAGCCTGCAGGCTATATAGTTCATATGGTCACGAAGAGCTGGACACAACTGAGCAACTAACACTTTCATTTTCACTTTTCACCATCTCTTACATCCATATCTGCTGAGAAAGTTGAAACCCATTCCTTTCCATTAGAAACTTATTTTACTTTTCAATGTAGGTCTTTTTATAATATTTCCTTTTTAATCCTTGAACAACACTATGTTGTAGGTACATTATTATTCCCGTTTTCTAGATGCAGAAGCTGAGGCACAGAGAGGGAAGGCAATTTACTTAACCTTACACAGTTAATCAGTTGCCAGTATAAAGCTATCAGAATCCAAAACTTTCTCTTTTATCTCATACACTATTTCTTCTCACATACTGGTGGCTATAAATCTGAATTCAGTAAGGGAAGTAATGCAATGGCTATTAATTAATTATCTTGAATTAATTAATATTATCTTCTCATTGAGATATATGTGTATTGAACCATTAATTATCTTCTCATTGAGATATATATATATATATATATATATTTACACTGGAGAATTTTCGCTTCTAACAGATTTTCAAACTGCTTCTCCTAATATGACTCTCAACCAAAGTATAAGTATCTGTCACTTGTATAGCATCTTAGAGCTGACCACGTTTTCACATACTTATTTCATTGATCATGACAACAAACTTACTTCAGTTCAGTTCCGTTGCTCAGTCATGTCTGACTCTTTGCGACCCCATGAATCGCACCATGCCAGGCCTCCCTGTCCATCACCAACTCCCAGAGTTCCCTCAGACTCACATCCATCGAGTCAGCGATGCCATCCAGCCATCTCAACCTCTGTCATCCCCTTCTCCTCCTGTCCCCAATCCCTCCCAGCATCAGAGTCTTTTCTAATGAGTTAACTCTTCTCATAAGGTGGCCAAAGTACTGGAGTTTCAGCTTTAGCATCATTCCTTCCAAAGAAATCCCAGAGCGGATCTCCTTCAGAATGGACTG
This sequence comes from Madoqua kirkii, assembly GCA_006408675.1. Lineage (NCBI taxonomy): Eukaryota > Metazoa > Chordata > Mammalia > Artiodactyla > Bovidae > Madoqua > Madoqua kirkii. Next base: position 1,513 of record SJYC01005328.1, on the reverse strand, counting down.
GTTGGATCTCCTTGCAGTCCAAGGGACTCTCAAGAGTCTTCTCCAACACCACAGTTCAAAAACCTCAGTTCTTCAGCGCTCAGTACTTAGGACAGGTATAATTAACAGGATGATTTTCCTGATGAGAAATATTTATCTCAGAGGAGAAAAAGACTATACAGTTCTTATGGCTGACAGGTGAAAAAATAACACCCAGATCTCCTGATGATACATCCTGGGAGCTCTCTGTGAAAACGATAGTGAAGTTGCTCGGTCGTGTCCGACTCTTTGCGACCCTATGGACTGTAGCCTACCAGGCTTCTTCGTCCATGGGATTTTCCAGGCAAGAGAACCAGAGTGGGTTGCCTTTTCCTTCTCCAGGGGATCACCCAGGGATCAAACCCAGGTCTCCCACATTGCAGGCAGATGCTTTACCCTCTGAGCCACCAGGGAAGCCCCTAACACTATGTTAAAGATTACCCAGAACCCCATAAGGTTCCACCTGCTTATGCAGGTTTACCAAGAGCTTTCTTCCTCTTTGGAAGACGTCAAATAGGCCATAATGAATCTTAACTTTTGATAAGAGAGACCCTTAAATCTGGGCTAATAGATATCATGTGTAGGTGTGTATTAGTACAGACTTTGGACTCTGGATTTAGAAAAGGCACAGCAAGAATTCTGGTTCTGCTGTGAGCTCTAATTCACTGTTTCTTTGGTGGAAGTTAGCCTATTTTTTTGATTTTCCATTTCTACAGATGAAAAGATGTGAGAAAACAAATGTATGATATCCTGCTATGATGATGATTTTCTGGCAAACTCCTTAAATTTTTAATGTAACATATCTCATGCTGTGGTATGAAAATGCTTGGCTTTAAGAAGTCAAGAATGTAAAAGACCTCAGTGACATCCTAGGATATGTAATTTTGGAGTTTCATGGTTTCCTGGAAATAATGATCCTGATATAATTTTAATATAAAAAGCCATGATAAAACTATGAATGCTGACAGAAATCACTCCTGGGTGGGAATTCACATCAGAAGAGAGGCTGATTAAACATGTGCATTTTGCAAATTATATTTGTGCTTAGTCATGTTGTGCTAACAGAGAAAACTACCAAACTATTTCTTCTGTATGAGTATATGGAATAAAAATGTAATGGATTTCATAAACTTGGGGTATATATTTCACAATTTTGTATAGGTAATTTACATTCTAATCATTACCACATTAAATAATGTCTGCTTATATACTGTCTTTCTCACTAGACAAGGACTAGTCAAGAACTATGTATTTTGCATCTTATATTCATGATACAAGTCTTCTTAACATAGAAAACATATAAAAGTGACTCAAAAGATGTTTACCTAACTAGGTTTTTCTCACATAATAAAGTATATACATATACACACACATATATATACACATTTATATTATGTAAACATACATAATTACACACCTACATCTGTGCATGTCCTTTATGTCTTTGTTGGTATATAATCTACTATCTATAATCTTACACCTACTTGATAAGATG
>SJYC01005327.1:0-32217 GCA_006408675.1 Madoqua kirkii | reverse complement strand
AAGTATATTTAGTTGTAAATATACCTTTAGTTTTAACAACTGAAAATTTTTGAGCAAAGATTTAGTTCAGCAATGTTAATTTATATATAGTTCAACCAGTTTTAATAACCTCAAAAGCAGCCTAAAAGGAGGCTTGTTTGAAGAGTTTTGATGAAAATTTATTGGTAAGTTTATTTTAAATCACAATATTAGAGTATATAATAAGCTTTCAATGATTGCATGAACATTAGATTAAGTATTTCACTTGGCATTTGTGTTGTTTTGAAGAGGTAATAGAATAATGAACCAAGAACGACATGCTACTAACCCATATGCTATAGCAAGTTGATATCTCTTTTGGGTGAGTAAATGAAAGAAAATACTAATACTTTTCAGTAAGGATAATTAATGAGGCAATAAAAAACGTATCATCTTGGAGCTGAGGAAAGAGTCGTCATATAAAATTACTACTTCATGTTCAGTTTAGAAAGGCTTCAAAGTTTAGGTGGGTTTAGGGAGGCCTACTGCATGTCGGCCCAATCATTCTTTCAGTATTCCTCAGCATGATAGTGGTGAAGGGGATTTTTTACTTTATTTAAAAAGGGAGAACAGTGAATGAAAAGTTGTTGCTGTGTTTTACCATTGGAAGGTGATGACTGTTAAGCACTCTTATTTTCCCCATTCCCCCTCACTAGTGGCAACTCTAATGGCGTTAGGATCAGGACAGCTTCCCTCAGTAACTTAAAGTAAAAGAGAGGTAGGTTAATTGGAGATTATGCATTCTGGATAAAGGTCTTGAAACCAAAAGAATAAAGTGACGTGAAGTTGCTCATTCATGTATGACTCTTTGAGACCTCGCGGACTGTAGCCTACCAGGCTCCTCCATCCATGGGATTTTCCAGGCAAGAATACTGGAGTGGGTTGTCATTTCCTTCTCCAGGAGATCTTCCCAACCCAGGGAATGAATCCGGGTCTCCTTCATTGTAGGCAAACGCTTTACCATCTGAGCCACCAGGGAAGTCACATGCTTAAAGAATAAAGCGCCAGCCAACGTGCTAGCTTCAGCTGGATGAATTCGGGCAGCAAGTGGCATGTTTGTGATCCTTGCACTAACCAAGAACCAGAAGCCACTGAAGTGGGAAGAAAATGGACAGGTACCAGACAGACTACCACTCTAGCATTTGGGCTCTTTGACCCTGATCACATCCCTTAATTTCTCAGTTTTACCATTTCACCAATATAAGATGGTAACAGTACCTATTCAAAAGGACTGCTGTGAGGAATAATTAAAGCTCACTGACACACAGTGAAGTGAAAGTCACTCAGTTGTGTCCGACTCTTTGTGGCCCCATGGACTGTACATCCATGGAATTCTCTAGGCCAGAATACTGGAGTGGGTAGCCTTTCCCTTCTCCAGGGGATCTTTCCAACCCAGGAATCGTACCCAGGTCTCCCGCATGGCAGATGGGTTCTTTACCAGCTGAGCCACCAGGGAAGCTCCAGTGACATAGGAAACGCTAAATAGAGGATGGCTGCTATTCCAAGCTTTCCACAAAACCCTTCCCCTTCAAAGAAACGACCTGTGACTGTTTCTGCTCTTTTGTTTTCTTTGGTTTATTTGTTTTCTTTAGTTCTTTTGAAGCCATGGAATTGGGGATGTGTGGGATAAGGGACAGCCCTAAAGGAAAAAGAAAAGAAACAAAAAGCAATGGAGCCAGTGGCACATCTGTGGATACAGGTTTGATCTAACTCAGCTGCCCCTAAGTTGCCACACGTATAAGTTTCCCATTGAATGAATGCATTCTAATATCTTTAGTGTCCTCTCTTTCTTTATATCTTTTTCTGAATACAAAATAAAATTGTTACTAAAAAAGTAGAAAATATCAAAGCATTTTAAGAAGAAAATAAAATTCACCTGTATTCCCATCAGCCAGAGACGTACATTGTTCACAATTCAGTTTTTTTTCTTTTTCCAGTGCATACAAATGTGTACTTGAATACACTTAGCATAATTGAGAACATACTACATTCATCATTTGTATACTACTTGCTATGTTAACTAGAAGGGTATTTTTAAGCCACGAAGAGCTGGTACTTTTTCATTACTTTATACCATAAAATCTAGACTACACAGTCCATTCAGTGAAAAGCTCCCTAGGAAGTTGGGAGAACTGTCATTATAATTTATGTCATGGTTATTTTAATACCTTAATGTAGTAATTTATGCTTGAGTAGGACTGTAGAGTGAATTTTAATTTTGGTAACTTGTTTCCTTTTTTCCCGTTTTCTCAATCTCGTAATTGCTCTCTCTGGGAAATAACTGTTTGCCAAAGATAAAAATTATTAGTATGGATCCTTGAGATATAGTCTATAAATGGGAGAAGATTCATCATGCAGCTTTCTTCTTCTCCTTAAAGAAGAAATCCTAGGGGCTTTGTGAGATGATGAGAAACACTTTGTTCTTGTGACAGAGCTAGAACTCAGGGTAATGGATCTGATTAGAGTTTGAACTCCTTTCTTCTGGGTAAAATAAGCCTTGAGATATAAGACTGTTTTATTAGCAGTTGAAATTACTAAATCTGACTCTGTCTTACAATGTATAATAAAAAGTACACTACTAATATGGCTAAGTCTCAAAAACATAATGTTGATTAAAAAGTAAGAGTTTAAGAAGCCATACAATAAGGGACTTCCCTGTGCCTCAGATGGTAAAGCGTCTGCCTACAATGCTGGAGACCCGAGTTCAATCCCTGGATCAGGAAGATCTCCTGGAGAAGGAAATGGCAACCCACTCCAGTATTCTTGCCTGAAAAAATCCCATGGACAGAGAAGCCTGGTAGGCTGAAGCCCATGGGATCGCAAAGAATCAGACACGACTTCACTTTCACTTTCACAATAAGGTAATGTCTTTGTAAGTCTAGAAATTATACTTGACAGTATAACTTATTATTTTGGTATATAGCTATGTAGCATAAATGCATATCAACTTTAGGATAATGGTTAATTTTGGTGCATGTTTGGAGGGGATGTTTTGTCTAGATAACATTTTATTTCTTACTGAAAAAACAAATTCAAACCAAATATGTCAAAATATGACATCTGCTAAGTTTTAATGGTATCTTTATTGTGTCTATTAATAGTATGTCATGATTTTTTAAATATTTTTAAGTTTGTTTCCAAGATTTAGTCTTTCTAATGAGTTAGAGCAGCCTTCTTTCAGCTAATGAAAAGCAGTTTTGAGTGGTCATTGCTTGTTGGGGATGGAATGAAATCAAAAGGAACACTTTGAGGTGATCTGTAGCTCACAAAATTAGATGAGTGAGTCTTTAAAACAAACTTTCTCAGAATTCTTTTGGCAATGCATGCAGTAACGGGAGCAGGTATTTTAAACAGTTACTCATGCTCAGTGTCATTCTCTCTTGTGGTATGAGGTTAATTCTAAGAGAGACTAATTCATTGTAATGGTAATTTGGGCTCTCTTCCAAGAACACTTGAGATGTAACAAGCATCACTAGGGCACCAGAATGGTCTTTGTGAAAGAAGAAACAATGTCCAGTGTCCGTTGTCCTTTGATCAAAGTGAAGAAAAATGGGGATTTTATTTCATTTATTAGATGTCAGCAATCATTATCCCTTTTTTATGCTTTGAATGACTATTTCCAGCCTACTAATCTTTCTAGTACATGGACTAAAAGTAATTTAAATAAAAACTACTCAACAAATATTATTCAGGAAAAATTAGGTAGACCTCACATGGAATGCTTTGGAATGTGTATTATACAATGACTTTGACAGTTTTATGCCTGTGCAAGCTTATTGTACATTCCATTGAGGAATTCCATATATAAGAGAAATATACACATACATACGTACTTACACACATGCTCTTACCATTAATTTTGCCACAATTAAGCAGATAAAAGTTAATTTTAAAAAGCAATTTTAAACTTGAGAGATTTATAGAAAATAAGAAAAGCAGATACAGCAACTGTATTTTGAGAAAAGAAACAACACATATGGAAAAGTAATAGCCTAAAACATCAGAATGTTGAACAGAGGGATTTTATTGTGAGGGATTTTATTGGAATAAGGTTAGATTTTATGTGCTAATACCTTGCAATTTTGTATGAAATACCAGAGTAAAATGATGACATTTTTCTACCTACTAGATGAAATTAAAAGACGCTTACTCCTTGGAAGAAAAGTTATGACCAACCTAGACAGCATATTAAAAAACAGAGACATTATTTTGTCCACAAAGGTCCATCTAGTCAAGGCTATGGTTTTTCCTGTGGTCATGTATGGATGTGAGAGTTGGACTATAAAGAAAGGTGAGTGCCGAAGAATTGATGCTTTTGAACTGTGGTGTTGGAGAAGACTCTTGAGAGTCCCTTGGACTGCAAGGTGATCCAACCAGTCCATTCTAAAGGAGATCACTCCTGGGTGTTCATTGGTAGGACTGATTTTGAAGCTGAAGCTCCAATACTTTGGCCACCTGATAAGAGCTGACTCATTGGAAAAGACTCTGATCCTGGGAAAGATTGGGGGCAGGAGGAGAAGGGGACAACAGAGGATGAGATGGTTGGATGGCATCACCGACTCAATGGACATTGGTTTGGGTGGATTCTGGGAGTTGGTAATGGACTGGGAGGCCTGGCATGTTGCAGTTCATGGGGTGAAAAAGAATCGGACACAACTGAGTGACTGAACTGAACTGAACTGAAGTGGTATTTCTTAAAGTCTATAAATTCCTTAATTATTAAGGCTTTTCCATTTTTGTTTCTGTGTATCTTTTATCATCTGCTAAGGATTTGGATTGCATGGTCTCTCTTGCCATGTTTTCATTTAACGCAGAAGGTTTTCTTTAAAAAAGGAACATCATAAGCTACTTGTTTGCATCACAGCCATTTGTCATAGGAGGAAAAATGTAGTTTGCAGAAGATGTTTCTTAGAATTATTCCATGGAGAGTCTCTTTTACCCTATCAGCTTCCCACAACCTACCATCTGTTGGGGTGGTCTCTAGTTCAGATGTCAAACTTTCTTCTTTTAAGTGAACCAGATGTGTTGATGTAGCTTGTTGAAAGTGTTAGTTGATCAGTCATGCCCGACTCTGCATCCTATGGACCTCAGCCCACCAGGCTCCTCTGTCCATGTGATTTTCTAGGCAAGGATACTGGAGTGGTTTGCTATTTCCATCCCAGGGGATCTTCCTGATCCAGGGATTGAACCTCGGTCTCCAGCACTGCAGGTAGATTCTTTACCAACTGAGCTTGCAAGGGGGTAAATTTCATTCCAGATAAGAAACTAAAAAGCATTAACTTAAAGGAACTTATTTGCAATTTTCTGTTTGAAACAATATGTTCATTAGTTAAAAACTATACTTTTACTGAAATAAAACCATGTATACAAAATTGCTTTGTGGTTCTTCCCTTTTTTCTGTCATTTAAGTGTATATTTGAATTTGGGAGAAAGGTTTCTCAATTGTTGGGCAGAATACTGAAGCTGCCCGTGACTGTTTAACAGGCATTATCTATACTGAATAAATCTGAAGTGAAACATAACTCATCCAAAGGAAAGTGATCATTAGTTATTTTAAATGGATTTCTAATGAAACGAACTACAATGACATTAACAGAACCAGAGTATGAATATAAAACCTGACAACATGTAGGTTGAGAGTATAAGAATAAATGTGTGTGAGAGTGTATATGTGCAAGCAAATACACACACATACACATATATATAAGATGCACTTTTATGTTTCATTTTAAAGAGTGAATTTTATGCTTAGTATGTTTGGAAATTTAGTCAAGGGCAAAGATATTATCTCCCTGAGCCTTCTAATGAATCTTATATTAAAAATCTGATAGCATGCCCTTGCCTTGTGTGTGTGGCCTTGGTGGCATGTCCATGCTTCTAGCTGATTTATCTCTTGATTCCCTGAACAGCGCATTCTAAGAGATGGTCAGGAAAGTCACCTTACCCAACAAGCAGGTTTCATACTGGCATAGCCTTCCTGGCTTCCTTCTTTATCCTCCCATCCTCCAGGTTTTCCAAGTCATAATTTTATGAATTAAGGCAAACATAAGAAATACGTGCCCTCCCTGCTGTATTCATATGGGATTGCCTCTAGAAAGATGTTCTTGATTCCCTTTTAGAAAAGGCATTCCTTCTTTCATCCCACCCCAGCAGGCAGGCAGGACATTTGTAACTTCATGCCAGCACTTGTAATGCACTTGCATTATAAACAGCCTTGGTTATGAGAGTTGGGGTTTACTGGTTCTTTGCTTTCATTGTATAGCCCAGTGATTAGCACATGGTTCATTTTCAATGTGTTTACTGTATTTCAGTTCAGTTCAGTCGCTCAGTCATGTCTGACTCATTGCGACCCCATGAATCACAGCACGCCAGGCCTCCCTGTCCATCACCAACTCCCGGAGTTCATTCAGACTCATGTCCATCGAGTCTGTGATCCCATCAAGCCATCTCATCCTCTGTTGTCCCCTTCTCCTCCTGCCCCCAATCACTCCCAGCATCAGAGTCTTTTCCAGTGAGTCAACTCTTTGCATGAGGTGGCCAAAGTACTGGAGTTTCAGCTTTAGCATCATTCCTTCCAAAGAAATCCCAGGGCTGATCTCCTTCAGAATGGACAGGTTGGATCTCCTTGTAGTCCAAGGGACTCTCACGAGTCTTCTCCAACACCACAGTTCAAAAGCATCAGTTCTTTGGCACTCAGCCTTCTTCACAGTCCAACTCTCACATACAACTTTCCATACATGACCACAGGAAAAACCATAGCCTTGACTAGATGGACCTTTGTTGGCAAAGGAATGTCTCTGCTTTTCAATATGCTATCTCAGTTGGTCATAGCTTTTCTTCCAAGGAGTAAGCATCTTTTAATTTCATGGCTGCAATCATCATCTGCAGTGATTTTGGAACCCAGAAAAATAAAGTCTGACACTTTCCCCGGTTTCCCCATCTATTTCCCATGAAGTGATGGGACCAGATGCCATGGTCTTCGTTTTCTGAATGTTGAGCTTTAGGCCAACTTTTTCACTCTCCACTTTCACTTTCATCAAGAGGCATTTTAGTTCCTCTTCACTTTCTCCCATAAGAGTGGTGTCATCTGCATATCTGAGGTTATTGATATTTCTCCCGGCAATCTTGATTCCCTCTTGTGTTTCTTCCAGTCCAGCAAGAAACGATTGAGAAAAGTAGAGAAGATAATGAGAAAATAAAGTAGGATTATATGATTCAGTGAGTGAGAATATTGTCTTCAGACCTTTTTACTTCTGCACCATTTACATTGGTCCCATTGATATACAAAAAGACATTACTAAGAATTGGTGCTGTGACATTTCATACTGTCAGGAAGAAGTAACTAAACCAAGTTCACGATTGGAAGCTGTTAGTATTTTCATTTGAAGTGCATTCATTCATTCATTCATTTATCTATATATTATTGAGGACTCACTCTGTGTCAGGTGGTAAGGGATACCAAGCTCAACAAGATAGTGTTTCCGTCAAGGAGCTAATGGTGTCCTGGGGGTGTGGGCAATGCTGTTTTGAAAAAAGGAATCTCAAGATATTCTCTGAGTACCCACAAGAGGAGATTCATGAAAAGTTTCCTTGAGGAGAAAATATTTGAACCAATATTGAAAATCAGGACTTCGCCCAGGAAAAGGGAGAAAGAGATGGAAAAGAAATATTTTAGTTACAGCAAACTATATGCCAAGGCATGGAAGCAAAATAAAACAAGGTTTTAAAAAAGGCAAATAATTTGGAGCTATATAAGGTACATGTAGGGCAATGGAAGCCAAGTCCAGATCATAAGATTCTTCAGTGCTGATTAAGAAGTTGTGACTTTATGTACAGATGGTGGAAGCTATGAAAGAGTTTAAGAAGAAGTGGTGTGGCAAATCCAAATTTGCATTTTAGATCAGTCTATCCCTTTTATTAAGCCTGGATGATGGATTGAAGGAAGCAAGCCTGTAGTCAGAAAATCAGTTATGGGGCCATTAACGAATCTATGAGAAAAATGGCAAGAATCTGACCTAAGTTAGTACCAGTGAGGATAAAGAGATGTAGTAGGGGGAAAGGGAATGACGGAGAGGAATGCACCTAAGCACCCCTCAGGGTTCAGAAGCAAAGCAATCTGATGCTGAATGAATGTAGAAAATGAAGATAAGGAATAGTAAAAGGTAACTTCCATGGCTTGAATGAATGGGAAGGTAGTGGTGATGTCATTCAGAGACATAAGAAACATAGGAAGATAGCCTGGCTGTACTGGGAGGAAAACAGGGAATATATTTCGGACAGAATGGTGCCTGGGGATTAAGGGAATAAGATATTCTGCCTCTTTATTTCAAAACAGAGATTTGAATCAGGGCTTTTCTCTTGTGTTCCTGTATCATTGTTTCAAAACAGCCATTAAGGATGTATATTAAATATTTTATAGACATAGATATATACATCCATATTTTTATTTTTCTATAATAAATAAAAATTAAAATATTGCAGACTCTTGTACTTTAAATCACGTAATTGGAGATCTTCACACAATATTAAAAATAACCTAAGCCAGCCCTTCCTTTTTAGATGAATCTCTGAAACCCAGTTTGCTTAAGTGACTTGTCCAAGGTCACAGAGTAAATCAACAATAGTACCTTGAATTAAAACCCAGATAACCCAACTCCTAGTAAAGAGAAAAGTTAAGCGGCTGTTTATAAACATTTTAAAGTTTCATGACTGACTTTTTCTGCATATGAAAAGGTGGGACACAAAAGAGATGTTCCAGGCTAGTGAAATGTGTTTTGGCACAGGAAACATCTCATTTGTTTATGTGAAGAGAGAATGTTTTCCTGGGTACTGACCCAATTATGTGAAATGGCAACTTTCAGCATCTATAAACTTGTGGTCTTAAAAGAGTCATACCTAAGAAAATTAATTTTAAAATGTATTCTTATGGGATTTTTCGGGGGTACCCTTGAAGCTTAGCTTCTCCATATGTCTCAACAGGGGTCTTGCCGTTACTCTGTTGGAGGGATGTAACAAACGTCCCTTCAACATTATTAATTACAGTAGCTGAAAGCTTCTTCTTACCAAAAAAAAAAAAAAAAAAAGAATATTTACAGGAAGAAATACAGTCAGAAGTAGACTCCATCAGAATATTCACCGAATCTATTGAAATGACCAATCTATAAGCATCTATTTCTGGGAAGAGTCAACTCTTTTTACTGGTAATATCTGGCACCAGGCTTAGTGCATAGGAGGCATTCAACACATATTGCTAGGACTAACATAAACTGGTGCAGGACTAATAAGCCTAAACTAATAAAGGGTCTGGTCTCAGTGTTTTTCCATTTGAAGGGTGATGCATAGGGAGAATAAAAGGCAGAGAGATGCTGAGACTCCTGGGCTAAGGAACAGCTAGTGGGTATTAGTGCTGGAAAGCGAGAATAGAATCCAAAAAGCAAAGTTAAACTCCCCCAAAATGATAAGCATGAATTAGTATTGTAACGAGGTAGCCTCAAATTAGGAGCCATCGGAAGTAAAGCAAGTAGGAAGAAGCAAGAAGCTGGAAAAGAAATGTGGCATGAGCCAACACCAGCGGGCATTGCTGTTGGCTCAGCCTGCTGATACAAGTCTGAGTTTCCCACACACCAAGTGGCCACAGCCCAACATATGACATCAATTAGTTGTTTCACCTTGCTCTCTATAACCTCTCTGAACCTCAGTCACCACATCTATAAAACGAGATTCTTGGAGCTCATAATAATTAATGTCTCTTCTAGCTCACTTATTCTAATGGTTTTCTTTCTTCTGTGAATACTATTTTTTCAGATACCAAAATAAGAAATCAGGTTCATGTCACACATTCACTACAGAAACTATTTCAGATGTCAGTTTGATGGATCTATTGTCTATAAAGACAATAATGCTTCTCCATTTCATAAAAGAAGCAGTATACTGGAAATTCTAATAATAGAAATTCTTGAAAATAATATATTTGGTCTCAGCCATCTTTTTTTTATAAAACCATAAACCAAGATTTGGGTGCATGTTCAGTATTGCCACTGATTTATGAAACAACAATATTAGATAAAAGCATCAACATTTAAGGCATTTTTTTGCATTGCTTTACCTTTTTATTACTTTCCCATATTTACCCTTTTACTTTATTTCATGGTTGTTTTGCCATAACTGAGTAATACCATATGCACCAACATTCAATGAGAGTCCATTTAATCTACAACATATTTTAAGTGTACAATGCCTTTGTCAATTTTTATAGGGCTTAAAATGTTATTTTCCTAAGAATTACATGGGGAAATTCTATTCTTTGTGCTTTAAGATATGCTCTTGTTTAAGAGGTTCCTTGAAGTGATCTCTTGAAGTGAAATGATAGAGAACGCATTTCATATGCAAGACATGTCATAATCTCACACAGACTGTGGTTCTTATGAACATGAAGTGGCAAGAGTTTTGAGGGCCCAGTAAAAAATCTCTCCCCACACTCTCTTTTGTAGTAGAAAATTATAGCATTAATTCTCTGCTAGTCACTGGACAAACGACTTGGGCATGCAATTTATGAATGAACTACAAATGTCTGATAATCTTCACTTCTTAAAAATATTTTTTCTCTACTTAAGAATGCTCCTTGTCAAACACTGGACTCTATATTTGCTTTCTCACCACCTAAAACATTTCCCAGGATATTACAGGCATCAATCACTGTGAAAATGATTAAATAAAAAAATGAAGATTTATCTATCCTTATACAGTTGCACCTCGTTCATTCTGTAGCCTTCATTTTTGTATTCCCTGCATGAATATTGTGTGCTACCAGAATGTGTCTGTGACATTCATGAGAGTGTGCTTGTGCTTGATGGGTGATCATCTTTAGAAGGAGCACATCCTGAGGGGGCCCATCTAGCTTCTTTCAAAGCAACATCACGGCTCTACCCCAACTTACTGTGTGGTCATAGACAATTTGCCTAACTTCCAGAGTCTGTTTCCTTATCAGTGAAGAGAGAAAATAATAGAATGACTGGATTGTTATAAGTAGTCAATGAGCTGTGTCTTTGTAAAACCGTATACATACCTAGCTTTAGTAGAGGCTTAGTGTGTGGTCATTGTTGTTACTTTTTGTTATATTAAGCAGTAGTTTGTAAGAAATAAAATCAGTGGAAGAAAATATTATTGAAAACTGTATACTAAGACAGAAAAAGGGATGAGAGTATTTTTAATGACCCATTGTATTGAAAGTGCTGGCAAAGGAAACTTGCCAACTATCTGACCTGAGATCTGTCACTTCATCTCAAATTACCTTGCCCTCTAATATAGTAAATCAGAATGAAGTAATCACTTTCTAATGTTGCATGTTTTTGTCAAATAAAAAAGTAAGTGAATTCTCAATGAGCTGGCTAAAAATGTAATCAGTCAGTCAACCAGTCAACCAGTCCACAGCAGAACAGTTCCCACAATTCTGATGTTAGTAAAACAGCAGAAGGTAGATTTGAGTCCTTTCTGTCATTTCTAACAAGACACCTAAGCCCTCTGAGCCTCAGATTTTAAAGTCATAAAACGGAGTCAATACTTTCCTTTTAAGGTTGGTATAAGAATCAGGTTAAACAGTGTATGAAAGTTCTTTGTAAACACAAAATCACTTTACAAATGTAACATTAATTCCTTGCCTAAAAATCATCACTGATTGTTTATTGTATCATTTGGAATTGCATCTTATATCCTCATTAGCTTTTTGGCCCATACTTTATAAAAGCTCTGGAGTCAGACACTGAGAGTGGCATTGTAGTCAAATAATTTTATGAGTCTGATTGGGAGTCTCCTACTTTATAACCCATTAGCTCTTGTGGCCACCAAATTCTATGCTCAAGATTCACATCTTAGATGTTGATAAAAATGGACCCTTGAAGTAGCCATCATATTCTGTAAACATATTTTGAAACCAGTACAGAATATATGAAGACAATCACATTTGTTGCATATATTTTCAGAACCTGGCTAATGTAGCACTTGAAGTTGGATTTCACAAATATACATCTACAGAGGAATGTGTATAGATAAGATGAAAGTTGTCCTCCTTATTAATTACACATCGTATATTTGACTTCTGCCTCTCTCCTCAGCGTTTAAATCAACTACATCTGGTCTTTGCTTCTTAAGTGTGCCACTACCTTTTACATTAAAAAGCAGTTAAAGAGAGCAGCCCCATTTGATTAAAAAATAATTAGCTAACATTAGATTCATGTTACTCATCATGGCAGCCCAAGGAAGAATTTTAGGATAGGTTGGAGACCTGCTTTATTTCTACAACAGGATCAGCAATAGAATTGGGATGCTCTTTGTGATGAATACTGGCATAAGGCAGATACTTGATTTGCTGGTGTTGATTTTTACAGTTAAAGGCACAGTAATGCAGAATAGGTGAATGGATAGTATCCAACACTGATAAACCACAAAGCAGCTAAACCTTGATATAGTCACTTTATGTCAGAGGGAGTCCTTCTCTATGGAGACTGGGGCACATGATTATTACTGCACCCAGAATAAGTCAGACTCTGGGAACTGACTGCCACTATACAACCACATAAGAAGTTGATTTAATTGTATCAGCAGATCTATACTGGAGCTCACTGGTTAGTAAATTTTCACTCTGGAAAGAAATCTACATAGGGAAAACAAGTTGTTAGTTGAAATTTCTCGGTAAGCGTGGAATCTGGCATAAAATAATTTTGATAGTCTAAGTCACTTTTACTCAAGGAAATTGCCACTTTTGAACAAGGTTAGAGGCTAGTTGTTCTTTAGTCCCTAGGTCGAGTCCATCTCTTCGCAACCCCAAGGACCGTAGGCTGCCAGGCCCCTCTGTCCGTGGGATTTCCCAGGCAATAATACTGGAGTGCACTGCCATTTCCTCCTCCAGGCATCTTCCTGACCCAGGGATGGAACCCAGGTCTCCTGTGTCTCCTGCATTGCAGGAGGATTCTTGGAGCCACCCGGGAAACTCATAGAGTAATTAAGTAGCATTTAAGATAACTAGATTAAAGGTTAACAACATAGGTTTTAGCACTGGGGGTTGAATTCTTGTTTGTTCTTGAGCAAGCTGTGGATTTTCTAAGCCTTAGTAGTCTCACCTATAAAATGGCTATAACAATACCTACCATATATAATTGTTATAAGGTTTAAGTGCTATCATAAGAGGAAAAGCACTTAGCTCAGTGCCTGCAGCATAGTAGACAGTGGCTAAATGGCAGCTATAAATGCCAGATATCATCTCCATGATGGAGATTTGTCTGCTGTTTTTGAGAATATACACATTTATATACTGCCCCAGATTTCTGGATAAGCATGAAGCATACTGTAAATACATGCTTGAGGCTTCCTTTGCTAAGCATTCATTGTTAGAAACTTAAATCAATGTGATTGAAGCAAAAGAAAAAAAAAGTGCGCTGCTCAAGGAACATCACACAGTTTACAACTGCATGTCCAAGAATGAATCTGGCTAAAAACATGACAAGACTGAGGTACTCTAAAAGTACCCTTCTGTCTGTATTACCTGGCTATCTGTTTACCTACCCACCTACCTTTCTGACTTAGCCTCATTCTTAGGCTGGCACTAGTTTTGTGATGGCAAAATGGTGCATCAAGTGTCAGTCATATATGTTGCTAACTTACCACAGAGGAAAAAGAAGTTCTTTTGTAAACGTTGGACAGAATTGCATAACTGAGACTTAATGACTTTGCTTATGGTATCTTTTCATTCTTGAACAATTCATTCTCTCCAAGCAAGAGCAGAACATTGTGGTTTGTCAGGCTCAAACATGTACCTATCCCTGAAGCTAGGGTAAGACAACTCTACTCAAAGCATTTGTTCTGAAGGAGGAAAAGACACTATTCCAAAGGAAAGTTAAGGGATGTTATTAGGTTAAAAAAAAAAAAAAAAAAAGGAACATATGAGCAGAATCCAAAACAATAGATGTCTGATACTCCAATCTACCCTCTGTTCTCCTACACTTCTATTGTTGTTTAAATATGTTAGTTCAATTGGAATAAAACCAAGATTGAATTTAGCCTAGAGACATAAATTTTGTTAAGATAATTTCTAGATATGTATCCTAATCTATTTTGTAATTGTTTTATATATAAAAAAACTTGTTTCCCCTACTTTTAATTTGGGAATAAAGGATGAAGGGGAGTTACCTTATATTGACCATGAATAAGGTCAGAACTTATTACTAATAACATGAGTTTAATTGTGACCTTTCATTTTCTTTAGCTTGGGGCAGCCTCACATTTGAGGAATAGAAATAAGAGATATTGTTAGAAAGTGAACTGCCAAAGTTTACAGAGAAGAATTTATTTTTAGGCTATATTTATTACATGACAATAGTGTTACTATAGATTGTAAAATAGGGGATGTGTTTTGGTTCACCAAATCAGTAAAATTCACGTAGCTGTTAATGATTTGGAGCCCAGCTTGTGAAGCACGACTTGGCAAAACGATCCAGTGGTTAACAGTGTTGGTATGAGAGTTAAGGACTTCAGTACTCAATTCCAAGTCTGACTGTTTTGTGGTGTGTGGCCTTGGACCTGACTTCTCTCGGATGCAGTTTTCCCCATATGTGTAATTGGGTAATAAAATGTAGTCACCACACAGTACTGGGGGAGAATTAAGTGCTCTGAGAGGGAAGTGCAGGCTTCTTTCTGTATTTTTCAAGCAGGGCACATGCTCAGCCTTATTCTCCCAGGTGCCTAATGGGCTCCCTTATATTAAGTCACTTAGTAATTTTTCTTGGCCTCTATGGTACTATTTATTTTACAACTGTAGTATATTCTAAGATGGCACCATCAAGGACTGAATGTTGCCCAAAGCAAGAAAGGCAAATGCTGCTTTATGGACCATATTTTCAGTGAGGGTTTTTTGTTGGTGTTTTTTTTGTTGTTTTTTTTTTGTTTTTTTGTTTTTTGTGAAGGAACACTGAGAAGCTCTGAGGCTCTGCCGCTCACTTCATATGCTCTTGCCTGTACTTTAATATTCCTTTAAAAGACTTGTGTTTTGGATAACTGTCCCCCTCCCACTACTTGTCCCATTTCTCTAACCCAGCATAATCTTTTATTTTTCACTACAGAGGAGGCGGAATTATTCTCAAAGTTGAGTGGTCATTATGATAATAATGAAAAGACCAGAGAACCAAGATTCAGATTTAAATTATTCTGGTAACTCTGTTGAGTTTTTGCTGGATGACTTTAGGCTCCTCATTGACCTTCTCTAATTCTGTTTCCTCACCTATAAAATGAAAAGAACAGTGAGTCCATCCGTGCGTGACTCTCACACCTTTGCTGTAAGGGTTAAATGAGGAAGCACTGGCCGAGTGTGAATTTCCATGCTGATCTGTTGATTAGATATGTGCGTCAGTAGATTAGGAGTTTGTTAGCAACTGTGTTCCTGTGTGCTCTGTCCCAGTTTCCCCAGCTCCCAGAGTTGCAGAGGATTCCGGCCAGATGGCTGATTTGCCAGCTGTGTCTTGTTTTGTCATTGTAAATATTACATGCTCCAACCAAAAGGCTTTGCTTATAATGTAGTATGTCTTGCCCTTCATCTCTTGCAGATTGAGAATTACATTGTGGAAAATATGAAGTCGGAAATGGCTCAGATACAGCAGAACGCAGTTCAGAACCACACGGCCACCATGCTCGAGATAGGGACCAGCCTCCTCTCTCAGACCGCAGAGCAGACCAGAAAGTTGACAGATGTTGAGACCCAGGTACGTCGCAGCCCAGAGTTAACAAACTCTTAACTGGAAAGATTTCCTTTTTTTTAATTCCTTTAGCTTACTTCATAAACACAGAGCACATTTCAGCACTGAGACTGGGGAAACATACATTTTTGTTATTGGTAATAACAACAATGACTGCCTGACATGCTAGGCATGCTTCTCTTGACTTCCTGAGAGTTGATATATTTAGTTTTGTATGTTTGCAAAACCAAGACTGGCAAAGCACTTAATCAGCATTTAAATTTCAAATAGACACTGCGACTACCAACTGTGATACGACCTATGTCAAGCAGAATAAGCGTTTGTGTCAAATCAGTGCCTTTGATGTACATTTTGACTTATGCTATTTTATCTCTGGTAGTACTGTACCATAATGGCACCTGCAGAGGTTTTGTGCAGTCAGTAGACAGGAAGAATAACCCCAAATGAACTGATCTGGAACGCGTAGAATTTTTTTTTGTCAGCATGATTTTATTATGAAAAGTAAATTAAAACTCTGTCTTCAGATGTATGTTCAGGTATGTGTGTGTGCTCAGTTGTTCAGCTGTATCTGACTCTTTGCAACCCCATGGACTGTAGCCTGCCAGGCTCCTCTGCTCATGGAATATTCCAGGCAGGTTGCCATTTCCTCCTCCAGGAGATCTTCCTGACCCAGGGATTGAACACATCTCTTGAATCTCCTGCATTGGCAGGTGGATTCTTTTACCACTGTGCCACCTTGGAAGCCCCATATATACACATATGTATATGTATTATATATTACCCTACTGTGGACAATGCATACTTATGTTCAAGTCAGTAAAATGTCTTTTAACTGTCACTGTCACAAGTCTACCAGTACAGTTTAATGAAAATGTTATTTTTGATGACTGCCAGATAGTCTCTCGGTCCCCTTTTAAACATGGAAATGGTTAGTCCATTTACCCCTCTTGAAATCCAGAGGATGGTTCTATCTCAGTGAAGTTGATTTCTGGAATTGAAGGTGAACTATATTGTGAAAAGATAAACCGAAGCACATTAAACTTTTCAAGAGTTTACTTGAGCAAACATTGAGTTAAATTGTGCAGCCCAAAAGTAGCTCTACTACAGGAACAAAGGGAAAGGTTTTAATATGGAAGATTTAGAAGCAAAGCAAGAAATTATTTGATTGGCCATAGCTTAAGCACTTGCCTTATTTAGGAAAGCCTAGTTGGCTGTTTGTGATTGGTTGTTTGTAAGTTTCATTTTCATGGATTTAAGCCCATTGACTCTGGCTTAGATTTAGGTTTGCTTATGTAGGTTACCAGGGCATTAGAGTCATCTCAGTCTGATGGCCTCTAATTTTTAACTTTTAACAATATAAATTCAAAAATAATATGCAATCTTTGTTATTATTCAGTTGCTAAGTGGTGTCCAACTCTTTGCAGCCCCATGGACTGCAGCATGACAGGCTTCCCTGTCCTCCAACATACAACCTCGTTTCTGTTTTATGTCATTTGTGTTAATGGCATCACAGGTCAAATGTTGATATTTAAAGACAAATAGCAATAATAATTTATATGGACAGGGCATTTCATATTATGCAAACCACTTTCTCATGGACAAATGATACCCAAGACTATTTAGAACAGAAAGCTTGAGTGGTTTTCTCACGTTGATACAGCTTGTTGTTGTTAGTAGCTAAGTTATGCCCAATTCTGACCCCGTGGACTGCAGCAAACCTGGCTTTCCTGTCCTTCACTATCTCTTGGAGTTTGCTTAAACTCAAGTCCATTGTATCAATTATGCCAACCATCTCATCCTCTGTTGATACAGCTAGTGAATTGAGTTTGGTGCTCAAACTGAGATATACACATTTCTTTCCTTCTCTGGCCTCCTTGATTAGTGATAATACCTGTGTTGGCACTTTACCACTAGTGCCATCTGAGAAGTGCCATACATATTGTACTTAAACCTAATTGAAAGTAAAAGTTGCTCAGTCATGCCTGACTCTTTGCAACCCCGTGGACTATAGAGTCTATGGAATTCTATAAACCAGAATACTGGAGTGGGTAGCCTTGCCCTTCTCCAGGGGATCTTCCCAACCAAGTGACTGAACACAGGTCTCCCACATTGCAAGTGGATTCTTTACCAGCTGAGCCACAGGGGAAGCCCAAGAATACTGGGGTGGGTAGCCTATCCCTGTTCCAGTGGATCTTCCCAAACCAGGGCTTAAACTGGGGTCTCCTGCATTGCAGGTGGATTCTCTACCAACTAAGCTATCAGAGAAGTCCTAAAACCTAATTATTCCAGTTCTAATGCAAGGCCGGGTTTACAAAGTGAGTCCTAGATTACTCCTTAATCTCAGTACACTCTATTCTTTTGTCATAAGCATTTATAAACCTTTAGTGCTATCCAGGCATGCTCCCAGGTGTTTCTTCCCTTCTTCAGTCTACTTTGCTTCATTTTGGTAAGTCTTCCTATTCCTAAACTCATTTTGGGTCTCAGTTATTTTAGGAACTCATGCCAATAGTTTCACAGTGTATATTAATGCCCTAGCTTTCACATGATGTTGTTATAAAGATAAGTAACTTACTGCTTTTTAGTCTTCTGCTGACCTTCTAGACTTGAACTTAATTAAAGTAGGTAGAACCTTGGATTTATTGCAGTGGTGTTTAAAAGTATTCTTATGCTCAATAAGCATCATAATCAGAAAAGAGAGAGAATGAGTACAATTAAATAACCCTACTGATCATGGCGATGAGACCAGGAACAAGTGCTGGGCCTGTCCCTTCCTCCTTAGTTTAGCTTGCAGTGTTTTCTTTACTCTGTTACCAGTTAATACCAATATCTCCTCTCTTTCTAGTTCCTCTTCCAAGCATGCAGTGTGAAGGGCTTAATTTCAGATATTATCCATGCCTCTTCCTATAGTGTGAATCTGTTTCTGACTTCTTCTTTAGGCCAATTCTGAGTCAGTGTACACTAGTAGACAAAAAAAAATGTATATTAAAATTCACCTCTAATAATCTGCACTTACCTCTTTTTAAAGCAATTTTACTGGTATTCGGTTCAGTTCAGTTCACTCATTCATGTCTGACTCCTTGAGAACCCATGGACTGTAGCATGCCTTCCTGTCCATCAACTCACAGAGTTTACTCATGTCCACTGTGTTGGTGATGCCATCCAACCATCTCATCCTCTGTCATCCCCTTCTCCTCCTGCCCTCAATCTTTCCCAATATCAGGGTCTTTTCAAATGAATCAGCTCTTCGCATCAGGTGGCCAAAGTATTGGAGTTTCTGCTTCAGCATCAGTCATTCCAATAAATATTCAGGACTGATCTCCTTTAGGATGGACTGATTGGAACTCCTTCCAGCTCAAGGGACTCTCAAGAGTCTTCTCCAACACCACAGTTCAAAACCATTAATTCTTCAGTGCTCAGCTTTCTTGTAGTCCAACTGTCACATCCATACATGACTCTTGGAAAAACCATAGCTTTGACTAGACAAGCCTTTGTTGGCAAAGTAATATCTCTGCTTTTTAATATGCTGTCTAGGTTGGTCATAACTTTTCTTCCAAGGAGCAGAAAAACGTCTTTTAGTTTCATGGCTTCAGTCACCATCTGCAGAGATTTTGGAGTCCCTGAAAATAAAGTCTCTTAATGTTTCCCCATCTATTTGCCATGAAGTGATGAGACCAGATGCCATGATCTTAATTTTCTGAATGTTGAGTTTTAAGCCAACTTTTTCACTGCTGAGTTTTCCAAATTTGCTGGTATATTGAGTGCAGCACTTTCACAGCATCATCTTTTAGGATTTGAAATAGCTCAACTGGAATTTAGTCTCCTCCACTAGCTTTGTAGTGATGCTTCCTCAGGCTCACTTGACTTTGCATTCCAGGATGTCTGGTTCTAGATGAGTGATCACACCATCATGATTATCTTGGTTGTGAAGATCTTTTTTGTACAGTTCTTCTGTGTATTCTTGCCATCTCTTCTTAATATCTTCTGCTTCTGTTGGGTCTGTACCATTATGTCCTTTACTGTGCCCATCATTGCATGAAATGTTCTCATGGTATCTCTAATTTTCTTGAAGAGATCTATAGTCTTTCCCATTCTATTGTTTTCCTCTATTTCTTTGCACTGATCACTGAGGAAGGCTTTCATATCTCTTCTTGCTATTCTTTGGAACTCTGCATTCAAACGAGTGTATCTTTCCTTTTCTCCTTTGCCTTTTGTTTCTTTTCTATTCACAGCTATTTGTAAGGCCTCCTCAGATAACCATTTTGCCTTTTTGCATTTCTTTTCTTTGGGGATGGTCTTGATCCCTGCCTTATGTACAATGTCACGAACCTCTGTCCATAGTTCTTTAGGCACCCTATCAGATCTAATCCCTTGAATCTATTTGTTACTTTCATATAATTGCGAGGGATTTGATTTAGGTCATACCTGAATGATCTAGTGGTTTTCCCTACCTTCTTCAGTTTAAGTCTGAATTTGGCAATAAGGAGTTCATGGTCTGTGCCACAGTTAGCTCCCAGTCTTATTTTTGCTGACTGTAGAACTTTTCCATCTTTGGCTGCAAAGAATATAATCAATCTCTATTCAGTTCAGTTCAGTCACTAAGTCATGTCCGACTCTTTGCGACCCCATGAATCACACCACGCCAGGCCTCCCTGTCCATCACCAACTCCCGGAGTTCACTCAGACTTACACCCATTGAGTCCGTGATGCCACCCAGACATCTCATCCTCTGTCATCCCCTTCTCCTCCTGCCCCCAATCCTTCCCAGCATCAGAGTCTTTTCCAATGAGTCAACTTTTTGCATGAGGTGGCCAAAGTATTAGAGTTTCAGCTTTAGCATCATTCCTTCCGAAGAAATCCTAGGGCTGATCTCCTTCAGAATGGACTGGTTGGATCTCCTTGCAGTCCAAGGGACTCTCAAGAGTCTTCTCCAACACCACAGTTCAAAAGCATCAATTCTTCGGCACTCAGCCTTCTTCACAGTCCAACTCTCACATCCATACATGACCACAGGAAAAACCATAGCCTTGACTAGACGGACCTTAGTCAGCAAAGTAATGTTTCTGCTTTTGAATATACTATCTAGGTTGGTCATAACTTTTCTTCCAAGGAGTAAGCGTCTTTTAATTTCATGGCTGCAGTCACCATCTGCAGTGATTTTGGAGCCCCCCAAAATAAAGTCTGACACTGTTTCCACTGTTTCCCCATCTATTTGCCCTGAAGTGATGGGACCAAATGCCATGATCTTCGTTTTCTGAATGTTGAGCTTTAAGTCAACATTTTTGCTATCCTCTTTCACTTTCATCAAGAGGCTTTTTAGTTCCTCTTCATTTTCTGCCATAAGGGTGGTGTCATCTGCATATCTGAGGTTATTGATATTTCACCCCGCAATCTTGATTCCAGCTTGTGTTTCTTCCAGTCTGGCGTTTCTCATGATGTACTCTGCATAGAAGTTAAATAAGCAGGGTGACAATGTACAGCCTTGGCGGACTCCTTTTCCTATTTGGAACCTGTCCGTTGTTCTATGTCCAGTTCTAACTGTTGCTTCCTGACCTGCATACAGATTTCTCAAGGGGCAGGTCAGGTGGTCTGGGATTCCCATCTCTCTCAGAATTTTCCACAGTTTATTGTGATCCACACAGTGAAAGGCTTTGACATAGTCAGTAAAGCAGAAATAGATGTTTTTATGGAACCCTCTTGCTTTTTCCATGATCCAGCGGATGTTGGCGATTTGATCTCTGGTTCCTCTGCCTTTTCTAAAACCAGCTTGAACATCAGGAAGTTCATGGTTCACATATTGCTGAAGCCTGGCTTGGACAATTTTGAGCATTACTTTTTTAATAATTAAAAAAGAATATTTGGTGGAGTGCCATCCCTTGTTAAAGATGTGGAAGCTGAAACTCAAGAGAGGTAAAGCAATTGGCCCCAGGTGAAAAAACTTGTGAATATTAGAGGAAAGATTTGAACCCAGACAGTCTGGTATCAGAGTCTACATGCTTTACAGGCTTTCTGTCTATACTCTCTCTCTCTTTTGTGATTCCTTTCTCTCTCAGAGGCTACAGATGCAACTGGAGTTCTAGCAGAGGATAAAATGAATTTCCGATATAGCAAATTAATGTGGATCTAATAGTGGCAACGGAACATTTTCTGTACATGATGAAGCTGCTGCTTTTGCTACTGCTGCTGAGGGACCTTCCATTATTGGTGGCTTTTACCATGTGCCTGCACATCGTCTCATGTAACCCACTGCTGTCCTTGTCACTTTCTGGCTGTGTAACTATTAATATAAACGAGTTCTATAGAAACAGTGTAATTCTCTTCCAACTTCCAATTATTTATTTAGAGCCATAATTTTAGAAACGTAATTTAATGAAAATTTTAAAGATATATTTTGAATACCCCCTTGATGCAAACTATTTTAATAAGTACCAAATAGAACACAGCAATAAGTAAAACAGTCTTTATACTCAATGAGCTTGAGTTAATGTGACAAAAATTTGGTAAACCATTTCTTTCTTGACTTTCCATTAATTAGCTATGGAGCCTCCCTCACAGTCATAAAAATGCATCTTTCCAATCTGCTGCTGTGCAGAGGTATAATAGATCAATGGCCCCAGCTGCTGGGCTCTGAAATCCATCACTGTGTTAGTACAGAGAGCACAGTTCTCAGTGGCCCCTTCCAGCCAAGGACGTATTGTGGCAGTGATGTTTAGACCCACTCCTGGTAGCTGTAAGATGCCACTGACACATGACTTGGCTAAGGGCTCTCCATCATCAGCCTTGCCAAACTTTAGCACGATCCCTGCATACTAAGCTGTCCAGTTAGCCTCACTCTTTTCCCTCTCTTCTTCACTGTGGTTAGATTTACATCCCAGTCAGAAGGTGACCCTAGTCAACTCTGGCTTTTCCTCAATTTTCGCTCATAGGCATTTCCCCTAATTAATTTCCTGCAGTCTGGTATCTGCTTCTTAGAGGTCACAAACGATCACACCTGCTGTTTGGACTTGACTCACACAATTGTAAACTTAAAGTAGTTCGGGAACGATTTAAACAATGAGCTTGTATGTCTAAGCAAAAATAGATTTGAAAGAACAGGAAGGTCAGCACTCAAAGTTGAACTACTATCTCTTTAACTTGATGAGAGGATAGCTGAGTAAGTATTTAACTTTTTGACTGAATTGAAACAGCAGTAAAATAAATTTGCTAATGAATCATCCAAGGAAAATACCCTGATAATTAATTTTCTCACAAGGTCTGGAAAAGGGTTTGATAACCCATTAGAAGAGGACATAGTCAAATTTGGAATGCCATTTTTTTTTGTAAAATAAAGTTTTATATGTTGCATATGGATGGTTTCTCAATGTTGTTGTCCATTCGTTCAGTTGTGTCCAATTCTGTGACCCCATGGACTGCAGCACACCAGGCTACCCTATTCATCAGCATCTCCCAGAGCTTGGTCAAACTCATGACCATGGAGTCAGTGATGCCATCCAACCATCTCATCCTCTGTCATCCCCTTCTCCTCCTGCCTTCAATCTTTCCTAGCATCAGGGTCTTTTCTAATGAGTTAGCTCTTCGCATTAGATGGCTAAACTATTGGAGCTTCAGTATCAGTCCTTTCAATTAATATTCAGGACTGATTTCCTTTAGGATGGACTGGTTGGATCTCCTTGCAGTCCAAGGGATTCTCAAGAGTCTTTAACACCACAGTTCAAAAGCATCAGTTCTTCAGCACTCAGCTGTCTTTACAGTTCAACTCTCACATCCATACAGGACTACTGGAAAAACCATAGCTTAGACTAGACAGACCTTTGTTGGCAAAGTAATGTCTCTGCATTTTAATATACTGTCTACTGCAAGGAGATCCAAACAGTCCATTCTAAAGGAAATAAGTCCTGAGTGTTCATTGGAAGGACTGATGCTAAAGCTGAAACTCCAATATTTTGCCTGTCTTATGCGAAGAGTTGACTCATTGCAAAAGACTGAGGCTGGGAGGGATTGGTGGCAGGAGGAGAAGGGGACGACAGAGGTAAGATAGCTGGATGGCATCACTGACTCGATGGACATGAGTCTGAGTGAACTCCCGGAGTTGGTGATAGATGGGGAGGCCTGGCGTGCTGCAGATCATGGAGTTGGACACGACTGAGCGACTGAACTGACTGAACTAGGTTTGTCGTAGCTTCTCTTTCTCAATAAGAGAACAGAATTGAGATGTTGTACCAGGGCCTACTAAGACTGAGATATTTACTCTCTGGCTTTCTACAGCAATAGCTGATTAACTCCTGCACCCAGATTCCAACTCATAGAGAGCAAGGATTTTGCCTGTCTTGGTCACTACTCTATCTTTAGGATTTAAAATAGTAGTCACACAACAGGCTATCAATAAACACATGTTGAAAGATTAAATTTACTAATAATAGTCATGTTGTTGTTGTTCAGTCGCTCAGTCATGTCTGACTCGGTGACCCCATGGACTGCAGCACGCCAGGCTTTGCAGTCCATTACCAACTCCCAGAACTTGCTCAAACTCATGCCCATTGAGTCGGTGATGCCATTCAAACATCTTGTCCTCTGTTGTCCCTTTTTCCTCCTGCCTTCTATCTGTCATAGCATCAGGGTCTTTTCCAATGAATCAGCTCTTTGTATCGAGTAGCCAAAGTAGTGGAGTTTCAGCTGCAACATCAGTCCTTCAAATGCATATTCAGCATTGATTTTCTTTAGGATTGACTGGTTTGATCTCCTTGCAGTCCAAGGGACTCTCAAAAGTCTTCTCCAACACCACGGTTCAAACGCATCTTTTCTTCACTACTCAACCTTCTTTCTTGTCCAACTCTCATATCCATACATGACTACTGAAAAAACCATTGCTTTGACTCTATGGATCTTTTTTGGCAAAGTAATGTCTCTGTTTTATAATGTGCTGTCTAGGTTAGTCTAGCTTTTCATCCAAGGAGCAAGCGAACTTTAGTTTCATGACTATAGTCATATCCTCAGTGAGTTTGGAGCCCAAGAAAATAAAGTCTGTCACTTTTGCCATTGTTTCCTCATCTATTTGCCATGAAGTGATGGGATGGGATGCCATGATTTTAGTTTTTTGAATGTTCAGTTTTAAGCCAGCTTTTTCACTCTCCTTTTTTACCTTCATTAAGAGTCTCTTTAGTTACTTTTTGATTTCTGCCACATATAGATTATTGATATATTATTAATAATAATTCTCTAAGATTATCTAATTTTCACAGATTTCCTCAACTTTTTACCAAAAATTTTGTTGGCATTTTATTTTTTAAGACTTAATAGTCTCTTTTAATTTGCAGCAATGTTACATTTTTTTAAGTTGAAGTATAGTTGATTTACAGTAGTACATAGGTTTCAGTACAGCATAATGATTCACAGTTTGTAAAGATTATACTTCATTTGAAGTTGTAAGTTATCAACTGTATTCCCCGTGTTGTACAGTGCATCATTGTAACGCCTATTTTATGTGTGCATGCACGCTGAGTCGCATCAGTCATTGTCTGACTCTTTGTGACCCTGTGGACTGTGTGGTCCACCAGGCTCTATCCATGGGATTCTCCACTAAGAATACTGGAGTGGGTTGTCCTGCCCTTCTCCAGAGGATCTTCCTGACCCAGGGATTGAACCTGCATCTCCTGCACTGCAGGCGCACTCTTTACCGCTGAACCACCAGGGAAGATCCATTTGTTTTATACATAACAGTTTGTACCCCTTAGTCCCCTACCCCTATCTTGACCCTCCTTGCTTCCTTCTCCCCACTGGTAACCACTAAATTGTTCTCTATAACTGTGAGTCTGTTTCTTTTCTGTTATATTCACTAGTTTGTTTTCTTAGATTCTTCATATAAGTGATAACATATACTATTTGTCTTTCTGTTTAACTTTTTGTTTTTCTTGAGAATTTAAAGATACGTGATCAGTTGTTCTGTATAGTGTCTCATATTCTTAATTTGCCTGAATATTTTTTTATGATATGTTTTTAGTTTACTTTTCCATCCCCTGTATTTTTTTTAAACTGAAAGTTAAGTCTACAGGCTTAATTGGGTTAAGTTGGACGTGGTGATGGGTGTGCTTTGTAGAATTACTAGTCACTTCTTATTTCATTTCATCAGGAGACATAAATGCCAGCTTACCATCCTCTCGGTAACACTAATTTTAAGTTGGCTAGGGTAAAAAGACCTTATAGCTCTCCATTCCAATTGTCCACTTTCCCCTTGGAAATTAGCAAAAGCCTTGTAGACTGGTACATTGTCACACTGCCCATCACTGACCAAATAAATTATTTCCTTGATTTTGTAAAATGGTGATCATCTAACTAACTTCTAACTCTCCTTCCATGTATGTATATTAGCCTTCATTCTTCTGTAAAAGTCTAATTGCTGAGGCATCATACCTTGTGTTCTATTTTTTTTTTTAATTTGAAAAACATAGTTAAAGAAAAGAAAACAGAAACCTACAGCAAGGCAGATTTTAAAGTAAATATGACAGTCAAAGGAATTTTTTAATGTGGAATATTTTCCTTTTAAGGAAAGTTAGAGGCACATACTGGATGAAATTATCTAGCTCACTTTCTTTAAGAAAATAGTAATTTTTATTTTTAAAATTTTGCTTATTTTTTAAAGAAAGAACCGAAATTTTATAGTCTATAAATCCTCAGTTCCAAGTCTTAGATCATTTTTTCTTGTTGTTTTAGTTGCTAAGTCGTATCCAACTCTTTGTGACCCAATGGACTGTAGCCCACCAGGCATCTCTGTTCGTGGGTTTACCAGGCAGAAATACTGGAGTGGGTTACCATTTCCTTCTCCAGGGAATCTTCCTGACCCAAGAATTGAACTCATTTTTCCGGCACTGCAGGTGGATTCTTTACCACTGAGCCACCTGGGAAGCCTGTATCTTCCTTACTCTATGGTATATTGTGAAAAATTTATGCTTTGAAATTGTTTCTTGAGGGCTTGTGTTACATACTCTTCACTTTCCCCTCTCCTTTCCTCTTCTGTCCTTTCCATTCTTACCCTTTTATGTTTTCCCCTTCTTTCTCTCTCTCTTTCTTTCTGTCTGATATGTGCTTTTGGAACATGTTTAGGCTAAAGAAGGAAATGTCTTTTGTCATTTTAATGGAACACTCAGATTATTGCTAAGCAGCAAGTTCCATAGACACATGGAAAGAAAGTGGTCAATTTATCATAGTTTCCTGTATAGTTCTCTTCAGTTGCCTGCTTTTGAACTTCAGGCCTATTTTAGTACATCAGGGGAGAGAGTTGAAATAAAGCAGCTCTTGGATTAAAATGATGGAGAGAGACGAAAAGGGATTGCCTTTTGGATTCAAAATTGGCCTGAGATGACCTAACGCTTAGCCTGAACATTTGAGATTTGTTCCCCTCTTTCTCCCACATTCAGACACTGCTTTAGATTGGGACTATTATAACGGAAGTCCAGCTTGATGCTCACCTGGCCTGTTACTCTGTCTCTGAGCATTACCCAACTTGAAAACTGACTCACTTGCCTTTGGTTAGCATCTAACAGGTAGCTCTGAATGTCCAGGATTCCAGGCTTCATGCTGGGCTCCGGAGGTTTCAAGGGCCTCAGATGAACTAGTCCCCACTTTGCGCAGCTAACATCTTCACAAGGCAGAATAATAGTATATGAGTGAACTGACAAGATGATTTCATTTAAATAGTAAAACACAGCCACCTGATGGAAGATGATGATGGAGCTCCTTTACAGAGACTAGCCAGGATGGGCCTCCTTAGACAAGACTTGAATTATAAGAATAAATCACCCACCATCTGGGAATGGATGGACATTCCAGGCAGGGGAAACTGCAAAGACCCTGAGACGGAGATTAATTTGGCATGTTGGGGTAGCAGTAAGAAGGCCAGTGTGATTGGGGCATAACAAGCAGGGAAGAAAATGGAAAGAAAGTGAGATTTCAGAAGCAGTCAGGGTCCTGATCACATAGGACCTTGGAAGTTAGGCTGAGAACTTTGGAATTTGTTCTGATTTTAAAGGGAAGTCATGAGCATATTTAACAGAGGACATGACATCTGATTTATGTTTTTTAGAAGAGCACTCTGATTGCTCTGGACTGGAGGTAGGACAACGCAGAGAAAAAATAGGGGCTATAGTGTCTCCAGACTTAGATATAGGCAACTTGATTTTCAATTTTTGATGGTTCCATTTTGTTCTCAATGTTTTCTCATGTTCTTCTCAGACATGAAGACCAATTTCTGTCCTCTGTAAAATGAAAATTTTGGTATTTGAGAATATTAGGAAGTATGATCAGAGACTACAGAGAATAAAGGAGAAAATAGATTTTAACAGCATATGATATACTTGATTCAATGAGACAATGAATGCATTCATTCAATAAATATTGAGCGTCCTCTCTATGCCAAGCACTGTTGTAAATCTCACCAAAAAATACAGCTGTTTCATCCCCTAGTTAATTATTTCCTAAATTGTCATTCTTGTTAATAAACAAACAGAAAACTCACCCAAAGATATGCTTAATAGTTTAAAATTATACCTTGTGTGTCCCTAATCCTTATATTCTCTACGGTTTTTTCCTCTGGGCTGCTTTTAGCTCTGTCTTCAAAGCATAGGTTCCCTTGCTCCTGTTTTCTCTCAGATGAAACAATTCA
This sequence comes from Madoqua kirkii, assembly GCA_006408675.1. Lineage (NCBI taxonomy): Eukaryota > Metazoa > Chordata > Mammalia > Artiodactyla > Bovidae > Madoqua > Madoqua kirkii. The sequence continues at coordinate 3,807 of SJYC01005327.1, read as the reverse complement.
GGATGGGAAATACTTTTTTTAACATAAGAATTTCAATTAGTAGTAGTAATTTTAGTCTAGCTTTCAGATCTGTAGTCAATATGATAATTGCATAAATGAATTATAATCGCTTAAAACTTTTTAAAAGCCCAAATGCCCCACCTTAGTGTTCTCTTCTCTAACCCCTTCAGCAGGGCTGGAACTGGAGTGAAAGCAATGAGATCAAGTTATGCAAGACTGACTCATACATTTGTAGGGGTGTATCCTGTCTTTAGTTTAAAATGATATTCTGTTCCATGTGGACATTTTTAACATTAAGTTTTATCTTTCAAAGTGTTGCATTCAAATATAACTTGATTATTGAGTTTTTGGCTCATCCTTAAATCCTACACCTGAAGCAGGTGGCTCTCTCATCTCACCTAGTCTCTATTCTGCTTTCCTGCTAATATATCCTCTTCACCTACACTCTCTCCCTTAGCCCAAGCCTCACTTGAGTTCAGTTCAGTTCAGTCGCTTAGTCGTGTCCAACTCCTTGCGATCCCATGAATAGCAGCACGCCAGGCCTCCCTGTTCATCACCATCTCCCAGAGTTCACTCAGACTCACGTCCATCGAGTCCATGATGCCATCCAGCCATCTCATCCTTGGTCGTCCCCTTCTCCTCCTGCCCCCTATTCCTCTCAGCATCAGTGTATTCTCTAGTGAGTCAACTCTTCTCATGAGGTGGCCAAAGTACTGGAGTTTCAGCTTTAGCATCATTCCTTCCAAAGAAATCCCAGGGCTGATCTCCTTCAGAATGGACTGGTTGGATCTCCTTGCAGTCCAAGGGACTCTCAAGAGTCTTCTCCAACACCACAGTTCAAAAGCATCAATTCTTCGGCACTCTGCCTTCTTCACAGTCCAACTCTCACATCCATACATGACCACAGAAAAAACCATAGCCTTGACTAGACAGACCTTTCTTGGCAAAGTAATGTCTCTGATTTGAATATACTATCTAGGTTGGTCATAACTTTTCTTCCAAGGAGTAAGCATCTTCTAATTTCATGGATGCAGTCACCATCTGCAGTGATTCTGGAGGCCAAAAAATAAAATCTGACACTGTTTCCACTGTTTCTCCATCTATTTCCCATGAAGTAATGGGACTAGATGCCATGATCTTCGTTTTCTGACTGCTGAGTTTTAAGCCAACTTTTTCGCTTTCCTCTTTCACTTTCATCAAGAGGCTTTTTAATTCCTCTTCATTTTCTGCCATAAGGGTGGAGTCACCTGCATATCTGAGGTGATTGATATTTCTCCTGGCAATCTTGATTCCAGCTTATATTTCTTCCAGTCCAACGTTTCTCATGATGTACTCTGCATAGAAGTTAAATAAGCAGGGTGACAATATACAGCCTTGATGTATTGCTTTTCCTATTTGGAACCAGTCTGTTGTTCCATGTCCAGTTCTAACTGTTGCTTCCTGACCTGCATACAGATTTCTCAAGAGGCAGGTCAGGTGGTCTGAATTCCCATCTCCTTCAGAATTTTCCACAGTTTATTGTGATCCACACAGTCAAAGGCTTTGGCATGGTCAATAAAGCAGAAATAGATGTTTTTCTGGAACTCTCTTGCTTTTTCCATGATCCAGACTTTTCCTATTTGGAACCAGTCTGTTGTTCCATGTCCAGTTCTAACTGTTGCTTCCTGACCTGCATACAGATTTCTCAAGAGGCAGGTCAGGTGGTCTGAATTCCCATCTCCTTCAGAATTTTCCACAGTTTATTGTGATCCACACAGTCAAAGGCTTTGGCATGGTCAATAAAGCAGAAATAGATGTTTTTCTGGAACTCTCTTGCTTTTTCCATGATCCAGTAGGTGTTGGAAATTTGATCTCTGGTACCTCTGCCTTTTCTAAAACCAGCTTGAACATCAGGGAGTTCACGGTTCATGTACTGCTGAAGCCTGGCTTGGAGAATTTTGAGCATTACTTTACTAGCATGTGAGATGAGTGCAATTGTGTGGTAGTTTGAGCATTCTTTGGCATTGCCTTTCTTTGGGATTAGAATGAAAACTGACCTTTTCCAGTCCTGTGGCCACTGCTGAGTTTTCCAAATTTGCTGGCATATTGAGTGCAGCACTTTCACAGCATCATCTGTCAGGATTTGAAACAGCTCCACTGGAATTCCATCACCTCCACTAGCTTTGTTCATAGTGATGCTTTCTGAGGCCCACTTGACTTCACATTCCAAGATGTCTGGTTCCTGATGAGTGATCACATTACCATGATTATCCAGGTCATGAATCTCTTTTTTGTACAGTTCTTCTATGTATTCTTGCCATCTCTTTTTAATATCTTCTGCTTTTGTTAGGTCCAGACCATTTCTGTCCTTTATTGAGCCCATCTTTTCATGAAATGTTCCCTTGGTGCCCTAATCCTGATCATGTCAGGATATTTTGAAGAGGCTTTTTCTATGAGTCTTATATAATTAAAGGTTTAAACCTGCTACAGAAAAAGAGGAAAGTTTTACTGATGTCATTTTTAGAGGAGGACCCTTTAGATTGATATTGACCCTCCAGAAGATTTCCCAAGTTCCTTTCAACAAGTGTTCTAAAAATGGTACCGTGGTTATAAAAGTTCTCAAACAGCATAAGGAGTTTGAAAACTAATAGTACTTTTTCCTTTACCTTTTTACTTCTGTTTAAGAAGGAGGTGAAAGGGACAGGATCAGGGCATTGGCACAGCTTGAAGGCTTCTTCTAGAACAGGAATGTATGTTGTTTGCTCAGAGGATGGGTAGGTTTGCATTCATGGCTCAGAGTCATTTATATTAAAGCCGGACTAACAGCGTGTGTCTTTGTGATTCAAGATGAGGTGAAAATTTAGAGTTTCTGGAGGACCCCATGTATGCAGTTGAAAAATAACTAGCAGTCAGTCTTCAGTGCAGTCTGGGTTCCTAGTTACTTCATCTCCTCAGATGAAGATCCAGGATGGTTTGATTCTCCCTCTTCTTGTTTTGTGTGTGTGTGTGTGTGTGTGTGTGTGTAAAGCATTAGAATTAGTCACAGTATCTGGGTTTGAAACCCAGTTCTGTGGATTCTGGCTTCTCTCTGAACCTCAGTTTCCTCATTTGTAAACTGATAACAATAATTCCTCTTACTAATTCACTGGGTACCCATGTCTATAAAATGATGATATCTAGAAGGACTGACATGAACTAACATGATAGATGTTCAGTAAACTGTGCTCATGAATCTGTCTAAACTGTATCATGAGATTTTTGTACATTTCTAATCAGTTTTTGCTAGGTGATGGGACAAGGAAGATATGTTTTCCATGCCTATTATTCTTAGTTATATGCAGTATCTAAGACCTTGTACTAACAATTATCTTGTAAATATTGGAGATATATATACACACACATATAAGGCGCAGTGGGCTATCCTAGGGATTGTGGTGGTGATATTTTAGTTGCTAAATCATGTAGGCATTGAGGACATGAAAATTTAAATATGAACATGGCTTTAACAACTCAGTTTTCTCATTCAGTTGCATTTCAATCTTGAACAATGTTTGAGACATGTAAAGCATTTTTTATTAGAATGTAGACCATTTTATTATCCTAGAGAAATATTATTTTAAAATAAAGCAGAGCTAAATAAAACAACCCAAAATAATAATTCTGGCTCTTTGTGAAGATTTAAATGTTTTTATCTTTTATCTTAAGGTACTAAATCAAACTTCTCGACTTGAAATACAACTGCTGGAGAATTCATTATCAACATACAAGCTAGAGAAACAACTTCTTCAACAGACAAATGAAATCTTAAAGATTCATGAGAAAAACAGG
>SJYC01005325.1:0-33554 GCA_006408675.1 Madoqua kirkii | reverse complement strand
GGCTATGGTTTTTCCTGTGGTCATGTATGGATGTGAGAGTTGGACTGTGAAGAAGGCTGAGCACTGAAGAATTGATGCTTTTGAACTGTGGTGTTGGAGAAGACTCTTGAGAGTCCCTTGAACTGCAAGGAGATCCAACCAGTCCATTCTGAAGGAGATCAGCCCTGGGATTTCTTTGGAAGGAATGATGCTAAAGCTGAAACTTCAGTACTTTGGCCACCTCATGCAAAGAGTTGACTCACTGAAAAAGACTCTGATGCTGGGAGTGATTGGGGGCAGGAGGAGAAGGGGACCACCGAGAATGAGATGGCTGGATGGTATCACGGACTCGATGGACATGAGTCTGAGTGAACTCCAGGAGATGGTGATGAACAGGGAGGCCTGGCGTGCCGCGATTCATGGGATCGCAAAGAGTCGGACACAACTGAGCGACTGAACTGAACTGAACTGATCTGAACTGAAGTAAAATGACAACTCATCAGTCACTGTGGATATTGTCAATTCCATCTCCTAAATATTTTTCCAGTTGGTCTTCTTCTTTCTATTTACTCTCACTCTGTTTTTTAGGCCAAAATCCCATTAATTTTTGTCTTCAGCCATTGCAGTGACCTCTTTGCTTGGCTTAATGCCTTAAACTTCTCAAACCTATCATCCAAAAAGTCTGCCAAAGTCTTCTTTCTAAAATTCAAGTCACATTATTTTCCCCTTTGTTTTCTTTAGATTCCCACATGTACTAGTTCAGCTCAACCTCTAAATCTCTAGATAGCATATGCCCAACCCTCATCTGATTCTCTGCAATGGACTGAGGAAGTTGTCAAGTACTTTAGCATGAAACATGGTCCATGATCATTAATATCCTAATTTTATAGCCTTACTTCAGAAGTCTTCTTATATTTTAGAAGGATGGTCTTCTAACTAAGAGCAGGAGCTCTGAGGTCAGACTGCCTGGATTGGCCTTGATTCTGCTGCAACCTGCTCTTCCACTTATAATTTGTGTGATTTTGAGCAAGTTGTATGAACTTTCTGTGCTTTGGTTGTTCTCATTTGTAACAAAGTGGTGATGATAATAGTGCATGGAGTTGATATGAGGATTAATTGAGTTATTGCTTATAAAACACTGATACAGTGCTTGAAACACACAGTAAGTGTTTAATCATGCTAGTTATTAGTATCACATTGAAGACAATGTTTGTTCAGACATGATTGATGCTTGCCTTGTTGGTCTTCCTTGGTGGCACAGATGGTAAAGAATCTGCCTGCAGTGAGGGAGACCTGGGTTCAATCCCTGGGTTGGGAAGATCCCCTGGAGAAGGGAAAGGCTACCCACTCCAGTATTCTGGCCTGGAGAATTGCATAGACTGTATAGTGCATGGGGTTGCAAAGAGTCGGACATGACTGAGTGACTTTAACTTTCACTTTATTTGGTCTGGAATGCCCTGTAGAGCTCACACGTGTCTGTCCCGACAAAACTCAATGTAGATAATACCCCTTCCAAGAAGCTTTTTTCTCATTCTGCCAAATATATTTGCTTATTACAACTTATGGGATTACAATCTGCCTTGTTTTTTCCTCCTATTACTTCACTTACTTCACACACATTGGGGTGTGTGTGTCTGTGTGTATCTATCTATGAACCACTGGACTGTGACCTTCAGAACATACAAACTGTGCTTTATTTATTTCTGTGCTCATGCTCCCAAGTACAGTTCTCTACATATAATATATATAGTTTTAAATGCTTTTCGAATGTTGACTGATGAACTGGCAAGTGAACTGGCAAATATCCAAACAAATGTCGTTTATCTGTGTGCACACAAACACACATAACTTAAAAATATTTTAATGGAAAACACAGATCACATAGTTTACATTAAATATTGTAAACATTTTCATTGTTCTTACCATAAATAAAATACAGATGGCTTTTATACCACTGTTCTGCATCCCTAAAAGCCCACTGCATGGCAGCCAAGGTTATCAGTCCACATTCTGAGGTTCACTAATTCAGCCCAATTTTTTAATCTAGACAATATCTCCTCAGACCAATCTAGACTCATGACTGTTTGCATTTTCTTGATTTTAAAAAAAAATCAACACAAGCCTAACTGATCTAAGTGTTAAATTGTACAATTCAGTTCAGTCGCTCAGTCGTGTCTGACTCTTTGTGACCCCATGAATCGCAGCATGCCAGGTCTCCCTGTCCATCACCAACTCCTGGAGTTCACTCAGAAGTCAAGTGGGCCTTAGAAACCATCACTACAAACAAAGCTAGTGCAGATGATTAAATTCCAGTCAAGCTATTTCCAGTCCTGAAAGATGATGCTGTGAAAGTGCTGCACTCAATAAGCCAGCAAATTTGGAAAACTCAGCAGTGGCCACAGGACTGGAAAAGGTCAGTTTTCATTCCAATCCCAAAGAAAGGCAATGCCAAAGAATGCTCAAACTACCGCACAGTTGCACTCATCTCACATGCTAGTAAAATAATGCTCAAAATTCTCTAAGCCAGGCTTCAGCAATAGGTGAACTGTGAACTCCCTGATGTTCAAGCTGGTTTTAGAAAAGGCAGAGGAACCAGAGATCAAATTGCCAACATCCGCTGGATCATGGAAAAGGCAAGAGAGTTCCAGGAAAACATCTATTTCTGCTTTATTGACTATGCCAAAGCCTTTGACTGTGTGGATCACAATAAACTGTGGAAAATTCTTCAAGAGATGGGAATTCCAGACCACCTGACCTGCCTCTTGAGAAATCTGTATGCAGGTCAGGAAGCAACAGTTAGAACTGGACATGGAACAACAGACTGGTTCCAAATAGGAAAAGGAATACATCAAGGCTGTATATTGTCACCCTGCTTATTTAACTTCTATGCAGAGCACATCACGAGAAACACTAGACTGGAAGAAACACAAGCTGGAATCAAGATTGCTTGGAGAAATATCAATAACCTTAGATATGCAGATGACTCCACCCTTATGGCAGAAAATGAAGAGGAACTAAAAAGCCTCTTGATGAAAGTGAAAGAGGAGAGTAAAAAGTTGACTTAAAGCTCAACATTCAGAAAACGAAGATCATGGCATCTGGTCCCATCACTTCAAGGGAAATAGATGGAGAAACAGTGGAAACAGTGTCAGACTTTATGTTGGGGGGCTCCAGAATCACTGCAGATGGTGACTGCAGCCATGAAATTAAAAGATGCTTAATCCTTGGAAGAAAAGTTATGACCAACCTAGATAGCATATTCAAAAGCAGAGACATTGCTTTGCCTAAATCAAGATTGCTTGGAGAAATATCAATAACCTTAGATATGCAGATGACTCCACCCTTATGGCAGAAAATGAAGAGGAACTAAAAAGCCTCTTGATGAAAGTGAAAGAGGAGAGTAAAAAGTTGACTTAAAGCTCAACATTCAGAAAACGAAGATCATGGCATCTGGTCCCATCACTTCAAGGGAAATAGATGGAGAAACAGTGGAAACAGTGTCAGACTTTATTTTGGGGGGCTCCAGAATCACTGCAGATGGTGGCTGTAGCCATGAAATTAAAAGATGCTTAGTCCTTGGAAGAAAAGTTATGACCAAGCTAGATAGCATATTTAAAAGCAGAGACATTACTTTGCCAACTAAGGTCCATCTAGTCAAGGCTATGGTTTTTCCAGTGGTCATGTATGGATGTGAGATTTGGACTGTGAGGAAGGCAGAGCACCGAAGAACTGATGCTTTTGTTTTTGGTTTTTTTTTTCTGATTGTGCATATTTTATTTTTTTTAATTTAATACTTTATTCTATTTTACATCACTGTATTGGTTTTGCCATGCATTGACATGAATCAGCCATAGTTGTACACGATCTCCCAATGCCAAAGCCCCCTCCCGCCCCACACCATCTCCCCGGATCATATTGTACACCAGCCCCAAGCATCCTATATCCTGTATTGAACATAGACTGGTGCTTCATTTCTTATATGATAGTATACATGTTTCGGTGCCCTTCTCCCAAATCATCCCACCCTCTCCCTCTCCCTCAGAGTCCAAAAGTTTGTTCTATACCTCTGTGTCTCTTATGCTTTTGAACTGTGGTGTTAGAGAAGACTCTTGAGAGTCCCTTGGACTGCAAGGAGATCCAACCAGTCCATTCTGAAGATCAACCCTGGGATTTCTTTGGAAGGAATGATGCTAAAGCTGAAACTCCAGTACTTTGGCCAGCTCATGCGAGAGTTGACTCATTGGAAAAGACTCTGATGCTGGGAGGGATTGAGGGCAGGAGGAGAAGGGGACGACAGAGGATGAGATGGCTGGATGGCATCACGGACTCAATGGACATGAGTCTGAGTAAACTCCTGGAGTTGGTGATGGACAGGGACATCTGGCATGCTGCTATTCATGGGGTCGCAAAGAGTTGGACACAACTGAACTACTGAACTGAACTGAGCAACTGAATTGAGCTGAATAAAAATACACTGCATGTGCTCTACAAAATAGTGCACTTCACTTTGGAATTAGCATCCTGGTTTCAGATTATGCATTTAAACCTAAACTAAATTTGTTGCCAAAGGCCATCATCAGAGAAAAGATGACTGCTTTGCCTATTGAATTTAGGGAAGTGGAGCTGAGCTGTCTTGTTCTTCGGATCAAACTTTTATATATAAAAGCCTCCATGCCCAGCTGAGATGGCCTCTCCTTACTTAACCGGATAGGGAAAATGTAAGAGAACCAATAAAAGACCTCACGTCACAATGGGATATAATCAATATATTGAGTAAGAAAATTAAATTTAATGGCACAGGGTTTAAGGCAGAATGAAAATCTCAGTTAAGATTTCTTTAATGGCTTGGCAAAAAAAGATTTGTTTTATCATGGAAAAGATGAATAGGTTGAAATATTATGAAAGACAGGCTCCCAAAAATAACCAGATGGAGAGCAGCAAATAGAAAAGGGATATTAAGTTGATGCCTTGATTTTTGGCTGTTGTAAGTATGTGGAAGTAGATAGAGATTATGTTATAGTAAATCAAAGAGATGAGACTCTAAAGCTAGTTTTCATAACACTGGGTTGTCATGGACAGTTTTCTAGTCTAAGAAGTTAGAACAGTTGGCTTTTTATTTTTGTTCTGATACAGTGTTTGCACAGTTTTATATAGCGTATTTATAGATTTTTACATAAAACTAGGCCTTGTAACATTTTCTCATTCTGTATCACTATTTTACTTTAAGAGTAAAAAGACATGGGATTTTTTAATGCTCTATAGCAAAAATGGTGTATTACAACAATATAATTAGTAAGTAGAGATAGTATATGAATATTTTCTGGCAGAAGAGTTTTGGATTCAAGCCTGTTTGGAAATAGTAAGGAAGGGCTAACTTCCCAAGTAGATAATAACTAATGGATGAGAATTATTAAAGAAAAGAGGATGGTATTTTTGGAAGCCAGATATGAAGAGGTGGAAGGGAGGGAATGAATAGTATCAAAAAGATAACAATTTTGCCTGAAAAAGTCTAAAAATTGTCATTAATGTAAAGGGTATCCTTAGTAAATAAAGTTAATAGAGAAATACTATAGAATTAAAGCAGTTAAAGAGAATCCAAGTGAAGAAATGAGATAAGAAAATGACTTGAAGAGATAATTAGGTGCTAAGACATGCCATTTGTGAAACAGTGTGGCTTGGTTCCAATTTGCTTATAGTTTTTATGCATTTGATTTTTAATGCATATATTTCATTCTCAGTCCTGTGAGATGTCTGTGATGCAAAGCAAATTTCTTCTTTACGTGAATTTGTATTTTAAAATGACAGGCTATGTTGATATCTTTTAATACCTGGTAGCCATGGTGCATTAAGATTGTTTGGTGAATTATGAAAATTAACGTTTTTTTCCCCAAATGCTAAGTATATACTCCTTTTACTTGGGAAGTACAGACTTTTTGTTACACAAGCCAGAGTTCAGAATTTTTTCCTTTGGCACTGGGATTTCTTTGATCAACTTTCCATTCTCAGCACTTTCCAAAATTCCAAAAATCAAAATAGAAGAAAAACTCCTTTATTGACATCTCAGATAGTAGCCATCTTTTATTATATGTCTTCTTGAGAAAAGAATGCTTCAGTAGTAGAAAGTGGGAAAACATGGATGCAAAAAAAAGTATTATGTCTGAAACAGAAGTTTCCTATAGCTGCTTTTTTCTTTCATTTGAATTTTTTCCCATTTCTCTCTGAAAACAAATGGTTAGAGTGGGAATAGTGTCATTTTATATTTTATATTGGCACTCAGCAACTAATAAATGCAACTTATAACAAAAGCATGGTATTTTCCAAATCAGAATGTTACCTACTAATTAAGAAAACTTAAAAGCCAGTGCTCATCTTGTTTCAGGAACAAAATGATAATTCATAATTTTTATCTAGTATTTTATGACTATACATCCAAATGTTGCTCTTTTCATTATTACAGTTAAGGTTTCTTGGTAGTATACTGTAACTCTTGTGAATTTAAAAGAAAATTTTCCATAAGTTCACGGACTCGATTTTATAGGCATTTAACATCTGATCATTACCCTAGGAAGAGAAACAAAAATAATTAAAAAGTAAACTGAGAATGAGCTAAGGCATCCATTGTGGTTAATTCTCAGATCAGAAGACCAAAAATTAACAGTCACAGAGAAAACCTCCTCTGTCATGCATAGCAGGCATACTAATCACTTAACAGTGGATGGGATAAAGATTTTAACCAATAAAAAACATATTTGGTATTATTTGGTTTTGTTTGCTTTTTAGCTACTAACTTTTCCAGCAGCAAGTTACTGACACAGAAGAGAACACTAAAACACAACGAATCATACCTACTCCTTCAGAAATGCTGTGTCTCATCTTACTCCAGCTTCCTTCCCTGAAGTTTTCATTTCCAAAAATGTTTTAATAAATAAAAATGACCTTTATATTTTCCCAAATCATTATACTCAAGATATATTCAACTGAGTTTGCTTAATGACTGGTCAGGACAGAGATCCTTTCACAGTCCTATAGAACATAAAGCAACTCAAGATAAAGAAGCGGATCTTCTTAGATTGCAAAAGTCACAGAGCTGTGTCAGTGGGTCTCAGTGTGAAATTTTCTGGGCATGCTACCAAAGGTGTTGTAAATTAGTAAGTTCTTATACATAGAAGCATCGCAGTGTTTTTCAGGCTTAGTTCAATGGGCAGCTTTCCTTTCATGTTCCACATTTTATTGGAGGATAAGTTTGTCAGCAAAGATATGGAATTACCATGTGCGGGTCTCTCCACACTTCTTAATCTGTGTTATGGGCAGTCAGATATTCCAGCTCATCCCCTACTACAAGGAGCTGGAAATTTTGGCTCTTCAAACAATCTCTATTTTATGACTTAAGTATTAAGTTTAGAATACTCCCTAGTGTCCCCTTTTTGAAAACGTATAGGAATGATTCAGTGCTACATTTCTCCAAGGTAAATTAAATACCCAGTCTGGTATGTTACATTTGAATAACACCTTGTAAACTAAGGACTGCTTGAACCTTCTGTAAATGAAACTGAGAAAACTGAATAAGGCTCTTCTCTGAGGAATACTAGTATATTATACACTCTATAAAATGTAAGTGCTTCTTATTTCCAGTCAGTTGCTAGCATCCCACAGTGCTTCTGCATTTCTATCATTTTTAATGTGCAATATGCAAAGGGAGTATCCTGTGACGAGTTCTGAAAGAAGGAAGGTTCTTGGTTGAGGACTGCATCACTCCAAGCAAAGCTTCCCAAGTCCTTTTGTAAGACCCATCCCATCAGCAACGTAATCTTCCTTTTTAGAACCAGTTATTCAGTGATTTGGAAATTTGTTATGCCTTTAGCTCTTATCTTGAAGCTCTGATTGAGAGAGAAAGTAAGCTAGTGGTTATGATACAGGGCCAGGTATCAAAAATCCAAGAAATGCAATTCACTGTGACTTTACATAGCTTAGTTTCTGGTCCTCTGGTTTCTGCATCAATATGCTATTCCTCGTGAAATGTAATCCCTGTTAATGTTTTGAAAATCCCAAATGAATGAAACAAAGTAAATAAAAAATAGTTTCTATAGTTTGTTCAAACTTTTTTTTCTCATTTCTTTAATGAAAATTAGGCTATAATTTCTCCAGACAGAGTCCAAGTTAGCTACCCTGGATATAAGATACATCCCAAGAAATAAATTACATTTAGGAAACAAACATCACTCTAACAATAACTGATCTAATAATTCTTCATTTCAAATGCTATATAATGTCACTCCTATTAAATATATATATATATATATGTATAAATGCATTTATATGTATATACTTTTTCTGAGTCATTTGCTTAATAAATATTCCCATGGTGAAATACCTAACTAAAATTTCTTACAGTAAATAAATTCAGGAACTAGTTGAATCATGTTTCTTATAGCATTTTAAAACTAAATTTTATCTTCACTTCCTTATAGTTTATTAGAACACAAAATCTTTGAAATGGAAGGAAAGCACAAGGAAGAACTGGACACCTTAAAGGAAGAGAAAGAGAATCTTCAAGGCTTGGTTACTCGTCAGACATATATAATCCAGGAACTGGAGAAACAATTGAACAGAGCCACCACCAATAACAGCGTCCTTCAGAAGCAGCAGCTGGAGCTGATGGACACGGTGCATAGCCTTGTCAACCTCTGCACTAAAGAAGGTAGTAAGAACTTCTTCCTTACTTTGGTTATAGTAAATATTTTATTTAATATAGAGCAAGTAAATATCCAATATAACTTTCCAAGTTGCATTGATTGTTAGTATAGAAGCAGCAAAAGAACTTTATTCTTAGAAGCATTTAATGAAGTTTATACTGACAATTTTCTCGTGTTTCTAACTTCAGAGAAATTATTCGTAAGCTTGGGTTCATGAATTCACCATATCTTTCTAATTTCTCCTTTTTTATTGGCCTTTTTGGCTTAAATAAAATCTATTATGTTCTCATGGATAAATATTTAGTATTGTAGTGTTAGACACTTAAATATACAGGACAGAATTTAGACACTATTAAAGATTAGTTCAGAGTGCTGAGAAGAATTTCAGGAGCATTCCCATTTTAAAACTATTTCTTTTGCAGTGGAGGAGAGGGAAGAGTTACCTGAAGAGGGAAAGAGGTACAGAAGTTCCTAATAACTGTTATGAAGAAGGAATATTTGTTATTAAAAGTCTGTTTTAGGATTATTCATGTTTTAGGATTATTCATTCATTTAGGATTATTATTCATGTATGGAGAAGACCTAACCAGGGCATATGAACAAACTTATTTGGGGCTGGCTTCATGATAGTGAGAGTATAAATTTTTAATACCCACCAGAATATCTGGAGCCATTTAGCCATTGGAAATATTTTAGGCCTATGTCTCTTTAGAAGACATCCATACATCTGTCCACTTGCCCACCCATCAATTATTGAAAAAAATGCCTCTGTGTACACCTGTTCACTTCAAGCAGAACCTCACCTGAGCCACAGAAGAATGCTTCAAAGTTTGGAGTTTCTATAGTTCTGCTCACTAATCAGTCTTTCTATGAGTGAACATGGACATGTAAATAGTAATGAATGAAAGAAAACACCACTTATATCTGAAGGTCATGGTTGTCATTAAGCTGTCTCTTATGCGATCTTATAATGGTTCAGTGTTCATATGCAATGTACATAACTGGAGGCTCCTTTAACAGTGGACTTGAGCTATGTTAAAAATAGCTTAGTTCCATAGTCTCATGTATAGATATGAATACAGAGGATAACTCCATTTTAAGTGATCTTGTTTTAAAGACATTTAGCATTTCTCTATTACACTCCATTACCTTCAGTTCTATCTCCTTTAGATAAACAAGTCCTTAATATACTTTGTGAAGAATATTTTTTAAACAGTGAGTTCCCAGGGCCCCGTTTGTGTGTGCTCAGAAATGTGATTGAGAAGGAAAAAACCTGCTAATCAGTCGAGCCTGCCAAAACCTTGAGTTAGAGTCCACTGGAAGGAAAACATCTTAGAATTTTGCCAGAGAATTTTAATAGAGCTCATGAGTATTTAGAAATTAAGTATTAATACGAGACATATCTATTCTCATATTGAACTGAATGCATTAGGGGAAAAATTGAAAACATATTTTTCTTATCATCCGGAGACGTAATGCACATGGAGTTGAGTAGTTTTTTTTTTTTTTATGATGTTAGAAATATCAAGCCCTGGTGATTCTCACAAAGCTCATATGTCTGCCTACTTATCATAATTTCACTTCTTTTCTGAGTACTTGTCCAATAAATATGTCTTTAAACTTTTTCAGGCAGGAGAGTGACTTCAAAATTAAAATTCCTGGCTAGTTTTGGTCTTTGGGTGCAACATCAGGAATCAAACATCTGTTCAAGAAATGTAATTTCTTGTACAATAACAATGGCACTCCTGATAGATGCTACCCACAACATCACTCAGCATATGAGAAAAGTAACTATGCCTATTCTATTATAGAGCACATATACAAAAAGCAATTGGAAAAAGAAGTGGCAACCCACACCAATATTCTTTCCTGGGAAATCCCATGGACAGAGGAGTCTGGTGGGTTACAGATCATGAGATTACAGGGTCGGACAGAACTGAGTGACTAACACTACAAAGGGAGACAGAAATTGTCTAATATTTCATACCTCTAGACATTTATTTTCTTTTTAATGATAAAATTGTAAAACAAATCCTATTAAACTATGTTTTATAATCCAACTTTCTCTCACACACACAATGTAAACATATTGAGCTTATTATCCAATGGATTCTATGCTCTCATAGTGTGTGAAAGTCGCTCAGTCATGTCTGACTCTTTGGGACCCCATGGACTGCTCATGTAATTCTCCAGGCCAGAATACTGGAGTGAGTAGCCTTTCCCTTCTCCAGAGGATCTCCCCAACCCGTTATCGAACCCAGGTCTCCCACATTGCAGGTGGATTCTTTACCAGCTGAGCCACAAGGGAAGCACAAGAATCCTGGAGTGGGTAGTCTATCCCTTCTCCAGGGGATCTTCCCAACCCAGGAATTGAACCTGTGTCTCCTGCATTGCAGGTGGATTCTTTACCAACTGAGGTATCAGGGAAGCCCCTGCTCTCATAACCATAGATTTTATTTGCTTCTTGTTAGACTTTTTTTTTTCTCTCTAATCCTACAGTTAAGTAGTCTATTAAGTATTTGCTGATTTGAGAATTCATGAGACACAAAAATGGAATGTGTCTCTCACTAAGTTTTCTACAGAGATTTTACTTCATTTTAATTGGCACCATAGCATTTAGTCATGGTGAATTTAAAACTTTAAATGACTAATTGCGTAATACTAGATTAAATGCATGTGTGCTAAATTGCTTCAGTCGTGTCCGACTCTTTGCAACCCCATGGGCTCCTCTGTCCATGGGATTCTCTGGACATTGGAGGCGTTGCCAAACCCTCCTCCAGGGGATCTTCCTAACCCAGGAATCAAACCAGTGTCTCCTGCATTACAGGCAGATACTTTACCATCTGAACCACCAGGGAAGTCCACTAGATTAAATATCAGTTACTGAAACAAACTTATTTCATTCTAATTTCAGAACACATGAGTAAAATCATTTCCTTCTTAAGACCAAAAATTCATTTATCAAGTAAATTTTTATTTATCAAAGATTATACATAAATGGTCTCTCTTTAAAAAAAATATGTAAATAAGCCTAAATCAATACATTACAATAAATGCACCACTTTTGTAAAATGTATATTTCCAAAAAAATGCAAAGAGTAGTCTTCTGAGTTTCAAAAAATCTGTGTCATAATCCAAAAAGGCAAAAATTTTAATTGACCTAAGGGTCTTCTCACTCTAACTTGACTGTCAGTCATTTATGGATACAGCCTGAATAGAATACTACAAAACAGAAGAAAAAATGTCTACTGAGTTTTTTTCTGTCATTGGCAACTAATTTAACTTTATGAAGCTGTTTAATCATTTATAGGGGCTTCCCCAGAGGCACAGTGGTAAAGAATTCACCTGCAGTGCAGGAGAAGCAGGAGACACAGGTGCAGTCCCCACGTAGGGAATATCCCCTGGCGGAGGAAACGGCTGCCCACCTCAGTATGCTTGCTGGGAAAATCCCATTACAGAGGAGTCTAGTGGGCTACAATCATGGGGCGGCAAAGAGTCGGATAGGAGTGAGCATGCTAATCATTTCTTATGTAGGATAATTATATGTACTTCACAATGATAGTGGGAACATTAAATTAGATAGTTCATATTAAAACAAAAGTATGGGACATATTTGATTCATTAAACAGTAATTCCTTCCTTTCCCTCCAAGTGACAAAATTCAACTAAAAGCAAATTTATTAGGGGCTAGTTATAAGTAAAATTTCTTTCACTGAAAACATCTGAATACAGTGCTCTAGAGTATCTGACTGTTGACAGTCATCCAAGCCCCTTCTTTTTAACTTCAGTTTCCAAATCACTAAAATGGAATCATGATATTCAGTTCCTGGTGAGTAAGAATTAACAGAGGTTTGTATAAAACTCATAGCATCAAGTGTTACGTAGTATTTTTTTTTTCACTTTCACTTTTCATACTAAACCACTTAAGGTCATTTTCTAAAATAGTTTAACAAACCTTCCTCTTATTGTCTTAACAGGCAATAGTAGCATCTTAGGCAAATAGTCATTGCAAACTGAATTGTGTCTGTGTTTTAGACTTCTGGGTAACACACTTATTTTTGTCTAATCTTTGTCTGCAAACATTTGGTTGCATTTATTCTTAGAAACATTACCACTGAAGAAATATTGCTCTCAATGTTATTGTAGTATCAAACCTTAGCTGATGGCTTCAGGTTTATGGCAATTCAAGTTTTTCTGGGAATTAGTTTACATTAATAACAGCATGGAAGCAAGGTTTAGAATTCTTTGGGGGAGGATAATCAGGTACTGTGACTATCAACATCCAGCAGTCATCTCTGTTGAGAGTGATTGAAGCATCATCACATACCTTGAACTCACACCAGACAAACATGATATTATGTGACCAATAATTTAATTATTAACAAACCATAAAAAATAAGAAAGAAGAAATACATAAAATAGTATTTAGGCTCCATTGTAAAATTACACTGACTGATTTTCTTACTGTCCAAATCAGTTTAGAACATACTCCTGTGATACCAAGATATGATTTATAAACTTGTCATTCACTCGTTAAATAGTTATACAGCAACTATTTTGCTTCAGATTCTCTTCTGAGGATAAAGATATCCATCTATTTTCATTTAACAAATATTTGCTGAGTTCCTGTAATATGCCAGGTAGTGTTCAGACCACTAGGGAGAGAGAAAAGTGTACTGTCCGTGGCTTCAAGAAAATTAGAATTTGGTGGGGAAAGAGATAGGTAAACAGACAGTTGTATTTCGTAAATATTTGCTAGACGTGAGGTCAGGGTACCAGGGGACTAGTGAAACGCACAAAAAACTAGAGGAGACAGAGGAATGAGGGCAGAATCCAGCATCTGCAGAGTCTTCTTAAGCAAGGCTTTTGTTGAATCTTTATTATGATTCAGGCATTGATTAAGCTTTATGTGTTTTAACTTAGTCCTCACACCAACAGTATAAGGGAAACTACTGTGGTTAGCCCCATTTTATAAATTCCACAAGCTATCAGTAATTTGCCTAAGGCTGCATAGCTGGAAAAGATCAATCCAGGAATAAAACATAGGCAGGATGGTTCTAATGAGGAGACAGTGACTAAGTCTTCAAAATGAAGAGAACCAAGGGTACTCTGGAGAGCATAAACAACATGTACATTTGCCAGGAGTCATCAAAATGGGTGGTGGGTGTACACCTAAATTCACAGCCTGTTTCTCAGAACTGAAGGCAGGAGAACAATGAGATGAAGTCAGAAAGATAAGCAGAAGGAGATCAAAGAAGCGGTGTGTGTGTGTTTTTTTTCCCTTGAAAGCAATAGAAGTCAATGTCAGTATATAAGGACAATAATGCATTATCATTTTAGAAAAATCACCCCAAGTCACAGTATAGGAACAACACATTGTTAAGTTGACAAGTCTGGAAGCAGAGGGACCAGATGGATGTTTTGCCATTTATTAAAATATTAACAAATACTTAGAGATTTATTATTTATTATTAACAAATACATTTTGAAGACTTAGAGAGTATGAGCCAGCCTTCTTAGCCCCTCGCATATATTAACTCATTCAGTTCTGACAACAGCTCTGTAAACGAAGTGCTCTTATTAACCTTATCTGACTGACAAAGAAATTAAGCATATAAAGGTAAATAATTTTTAAATATTACACTGCTAGCAAGTGAGAAGGCTGAGATTTGAACCCACAGTCTAGATCTTGATTCTGTACATTACCTACTATACTATGATTGAGAGAAAAGGTATATTGATGGTTTTCATCAGGTTCTCAAAAGGATCTTCTGGGAGAGGAATAATGAGGTCAGGATCAAATCAGGGCAAATGGAAAGGCAACTAGAGTGAAATTTTGTGAACAAAGAGTTAGAATCAACAAGAGATAACCACTTATTTAGAAGTATACTCAAATATATTAGAAATTCTGGATTGACTAACTTTGATGATGTATCTTAAAATCAGCAACATGAGAAAAGAAACAGGCTTAGAAGACAAAATTTAGTTTGAGCATATGGACTGAGGTGACTATGGAAGGCAGGAGAATGAGTCTGGAGTTCAGTAGTAAAATCCTGATGACCATATAGATTGGTGTGTCCTCAGAGGAGACAGTTGGTAAAGTCACGCTGTTCAAAGAAATCACTGAACGTGTGCATAAAGCAATGACAAAACCATTTGGGGGTTATAAATCCATTCAAGAATCTGATGAAAACTAGCCTACCTTTACTTAGTGCAAATACTTGGCACAAATCTGTGTACAATTTCAAAGGATCTACAGAGTGAATTCCCTGGTGGCTCAGATGGTAAAGCGGCTGTCTACAATGCGGGAGACCTGGGTTTGATCCCTGGGTTGGGAAGATCCCCTGGAGAAGGAAATGGCAATCCACTCCAGTATTGCCTGGAAAATCCCGGGGACAGAGGAGCCTGGTAGGCTACAGTCCGTGGGATCACAAAGAGTCGAACACAACTGAGCGACTTCACTTCACTTCACTTCACTTCACAGAGTGAATTATAGACATTCATAAAATACAGAAATTACATAATATATTATGAACTCCTTTTAAAATATTAAGAATGTGAATCAAATACAGAAAATTGGGAGTTCTTTAGGGGACAGATAAAAGGCGACCAAAATAGCAGTTATAAGCAGAGAGAAAAGACTGTTATGTAGGGTCTATTTTAGTGGCAAAAAAGCAGAAAGTTCAGACAAACAAACAGACTGCTCTTTGGAACTGGACTGTCACCTTGCATAGGGAGAGTTTGTATGAACTGTAGAGCTCAACTGCATAGCCTGCAGGCCAAAATGAGTAAGATGGATTAAAAGCAGAAAAGATTGTTTTGTGCTCACGCTTAGTCACTTCAGTCAGGACCCCCCTTAGTGACCCTGTGAACTGTAGCTCACCAGATTCCTCCGTCCATGGGATTCTCCAGGCAAGAATAGTGGACTGGTTTGCCTTCCCTGGTATCTGAGAGATTAAAGTGTCTGCCTGCAATGCGGGAGACTCAGGTTCGATCGTGGATTGGGAAGATTTCCCTGGAGAAGGAAATGGCAACCTACTTCAGTGTTCTTGTCCTAGAGAATCCCAAGGACGGAGGAGCCTGGTAGGCTACAGTCCACGGGGTTGCAAAGAGTCGGACACGACTGAGGGACTTCATTCACTCACTCACTTGCCATTTCCTCCTGCAGGGGATCTTCCGAACATAGGGATAGAACCCACATCTCCTGCGGCTCCTGCAGAGATAGAACCCACATCTCTTGCGGCTCCTGCATCGCAGGCAGATTCTTTACCACTGAGCTGTGAAGGAAGCCCCAAATAGTACTGGAATAGAGCGACTTCACTTCACTTCACTTCACTTCACAGAGTGAATTATAGACATTCATAAAATACAGAAATTACATAATATATTATGAACTCCTTTTAAAATATTAAGAATGTGAATCAAATACAGAAAATTGGGAGTTCTTTAGGGGACAGATAAAAGGCGACCAAAATAGCAGTTATAAGCAGAGAGAAAAGACTGTTATGTAGGGTCTATTTTAGTGGCAAAAAAGCAGAAAGTTCAGACAAACAAACAGACTGCTCTTTGGAACTGGACTGTCACCTTGCATAGGGAGAGTTTGTATGAACTGTAGAGCTCAACTGCATAGCCTGCAGGCCAAAATGAGTAAGATGGATTAAAAGCAGAAAAGATTGTTTTGTGCTCACGCTTAGTCACTTCAGTCAGGACCCCCCTTAGTGACCCTGTGAACTGTAGCTCACCAGATTCCTCCGTCCATGGGATTCTCCAGGCAAGAATAGTGGACTGGTTTGCCTTCCCTGGTATCTGAGAGATTAAAGTGTCTGCCTGCAATGCGGGAGACTCAGGTTCGATCGTGGATTGGGAAGATTTCCCTGGAGAAGGAAATGGCAACCTACTTCAGTGTTCTTGTCCTAGAGAATCCCAAGGACGGAGGAGCCTGGTAGGCTACAGTCCACGGGGTTGCAAAGAGTCGGACACGACTGAGGGACTTCATTCACTCACTCACTTGCCATTTCCTCCTGCAGGGGATCTTCCGAACATAGGGATAGAACCCACATCTCCTGCGGCTCCTGCAGAGATAGAACCCACATCTCTTGCGGCTCCTGCATCGCAGGCAGATTCTTTACCACTGAGCTGTGAAGGAAGCCCCAAATAGTACTGGAATGGGTTGCCATTTCCTTCTCTAAAATGTTGTCTGAAGCTGAAGGTGCAGGTGCTCAGTCGTGTCCGACTCTTTGTGACCCCGTGGACTGTAACCTACTAGGCTTCTCCATCCATGGGATTCTCCAGACAAGAATACTGGTGTGGATTGCCATTTCCTTCTGCAGAGGATCTTCATGACCCAGGGATCGAACCCGGCTCTCCCGCATTGGAGGCAGACACTTTAACCTCTGAGCCACCAGGGAAGCCTCCATCCAAGTACTGAATGTGAAAGGGTGGATAGCAGTTTCAGGTAGAGAAGCACTCAGGGTAGAGAGGAATAAAAAGAAACTTAAATACCAAGAGACAAGAGCGTATTTATATGCTTAGCTCCTTAATATTAAGTATAAAAATTTCAAATCATGAGAAGCTTCTCTTGAAGTTCATTTTAAAAGTTTCTTTCATGTCATCTGAAAGAGATAATGACTGATACTACAAATTTTTAAGCGGTCTCAGTTATTTGGTTTAATGTGTCTTTCCCAGGGGCTGATTGCAATGGTACGGAACGTTTGATCATTATTTTCAGGCTTCTGGCCTTCTGAAAAGGGGAAATGAGGCATTTGCTTCCTTTGCAGTCTGAGGGGACATTTGGCTCTGTTCTCAGAATAATTCTACCATCTGAAAAGAATTTACCTCCCATGCAGTGTCTATTGAGTTTGTGAAGTAAATCATTCAGTCAAGGGATGAGACAGCTTGAACTCCTGCAAGTCCCTTGAGTTAAGAACAATTCTTAAAAACATCACAAGTGATGGGAGGAAATTAAAACTTTTTGAATGTCACTCATATAAACATTGATAAAAATAGAAAATATCATTTTTATTGACTTAGTAAAATATTTGGTTTCTCGTTGACTGCTTGTAATGCACAATTTAACATTAGGTAGAAAGAGAAAGAAAAATACAGGAAGTCATCTGCTGAACACGACAGTGAGCACTTGTTTCCATTTAATGAGGGGAATGCTTTATCTTGACAGAAAATTACATGTCAAACATTTACAATTTCCTTAAAATGAACCACACTTCTAGCACTTCCTTTCACAAAACCTAATGGCTTAAGGGGAAAGTGACTATTTTTGGAAATGGTACGCTTCTCCTTTTTGGTGGAGCATGTTATCGGCCTTTTGAAAAGTCATAATTTCTGTTGAAAAAATTGTGTGAATAGAGATAGCCAAAATAATGATAACAGAATAAGAAATAATACAGTCCTTGACCTCTCCCATGAACTATTACTAAATCACATCTTTTGGGGGAAATTTGAAATTTTGTGGTTAATTCTCTTTTGGAATTACAGTTTCAGTTTCAGAAAACAAACTCTCTAAAATGCAGAGGGGTATCCCTCAACTCCAGCTGGGCCTGGAAGTTACCAGGGTGAAAGGCCATGAAAAAAGTGTTGCCTTGATGTTCTAACATTGCTATGAACAAACTCCATTCCTTCTTCTCTTGTGCTTTAATGGCCTGGTTGGCTAAAACAAAGAAGCACAAAATATTTTTAATAGAATTTTAACTAAATCATTTCCCTGGGTTCATCCATACTCAAGTCAAATTCAAGTTTTTTCCCCTAAGTCCAGGGACAAAAAGGGTCAGTGGATACCAGTTACAAATAAGCTGTGGTACTTCATACTAAGCCAAATAGCACCTATAATAACTCAGAAAGTAAGGGAAAATATTCTGTTAACATGCATCACAGCAACCATAAAATGAAACCTTTGTCAAAAAATCTCATATGCTTTGCATAGGTGCTGAGTCGCTTCAGTCATGTCTGACTCTTTTCAAACCTTGGACTATATAGTCTGTCAGTCTCCTCTGTCCATGGGATGGTCCAGGCAAGAATACTGGAGTGGGTTCCCATTCCCTACTCCTGGGGATCTTCCTGACCCAGGGATCAAACCCTCAGCGGTTCTCACATCTCCTGAATTGGCAGGCAGGTTCTTAACCAGCGCCACCTGAGAAGCCACTTATGCTTTAAGAAGGGACACAAAATAAACCCTGTAAAATGCTACAACTAAACAGTTAGGTTTAACTATCTATAAACAAAATATTGATATTTATTTTTAGCAGAAGATTTTTCTAAAAATCAAATGCAAAGAAACTTCAATGTTCTCGTTGTTGTTCAGTCGCTCAGTCGTGTCCGACTCTTTGTGACGGCATGCCCGGCTTCCTGTCCTTCACCATCTCTCAGAGCCTCTCAAACCCATGTCCATTGAGTCGGTAATGCGATCCAACTGTCTCATCCTCTGTCATCCCCTTCGCTTCTTGCCTCCAATCTCCCAGGATCAGGTTTTTTCTAATGAGTCTGCTCTTTGTATCAAGTGGCCAAAGTATTGGAGCTTCAGCTTCAGCATCGGTCCTTCCAATGAATATTTACAACTGATTTCCTTTAGGATTGCCTGTCAAGAATCTTCTGCAACACCACAGTTAGCAAGTATCAATTCTTTGGCACTCAGCCTTCTTTATGGTCTAACTCTCACATATAAACATGGCTACTGGAAAAAACATAGGTTTGACTAGATGGACCTTTGTTAGCAAAGTAATGTCTCTGCTTTATAATACACTGTCTAGGTTTGTCATAGCTCTTCTTCCAAGGAGCAAGTGTCTTTTAATTTCATGGCTGCATTCACCATCTGCAGTGATTTTGGAGCTCCCAAATATAAAGTCTCTTACTGTTGCATTGTTTCACCATCTATTTCCCATGAATAGATGGTGATAGGAGCAGATGCCATGATCTTAGTTTTCTGAATGTTGAGTTTTAAACCAGCTTTTTCACTCTCCTCTTTTACTTTCATTAAGATCCTCCTTAGTTCCTCTTAACTTTCTGCCATAGGGTGATGCCATCTCTGCATATCTGAGATTATTGATATTTCTCCATGCAATTCTGATTCTGACTTGTTCTTCAGCCAGCCCAGTGTTTCACATGATGTGCTCTGCATATAAGTTAAATAATGAGGGTGGCAATATACAGCCTTGATGTACTCTTTTCCCAATTTTGGAACCAGTCAGTTGTTCCATGTCCAGTTCTAACTGTTGCTTCTTGACCTGCATACAGATTTCTCAAGAGGCAGGTAAAGTCGTCTGGTATGCCCATCTCTTTAATAATTTTTCAGTTTATTATGCTCCACATTGTCAAAGATTTTAGCATAGTCAATGAAGCAGATGTTTTTCTGGAAATTCTCTTGCTTTTTCTAAGATCTAACATATGCTTGCAATTTAACTTCTGGTTCCTCTGCCTTCTCTAAGTCCAGCTTGAATATCTGAAGGTTCTTGGTTCACATACTGTTAAAGCCTAGCTTGGAGAATTTTGAGCATTATTTTGCTAGATTGTGAAATGAGTGCAATTGTGTGATAGTTTGAACATTCTTTAGCATTACCTTTCTTTGGGATTGGAGTGAAAACTGACCACCTTTTTCAGTCCTGTGGCCACTGCTGAATTTTCCAAATTTGCTGGCAAGTTGAGAGCAGCACTTTCACAGCATCATCGGTTAGATTAAGTCACTTTGTTCATAGCGATGCTTTCTAAGAACCACTTGACTTTGCATTCGAGGTTGTCTGACCCTAGGTGAGTGGTCACACCATGATGGTTGTCTGGGTCATTGAGATCTCTTTTGTACAGTTCTTGCCATCTTTTTGGATATACTTGTCATCTCTTCTTAATATCTTCTACCTCTGTTAGGTCCATACCATTTCTGTCGTTTATTGTGCCCGTCTTTGCATGAAACATTTTCAGCTTCCTATGGGAGTTCATCATTTATTTTCAACCAAAGAATAACCTTTGGGCTTCCCTTGTGGCTCAGCTGGTAACGAATCCAATGTGGGAAACCTGGGTTCAATCCCTGGGTTGGGAAGATCCCCTGGAGAAGGGAAAGACTACCCACTCCAGTGTTCTGGCCTGGAGAATTCCTTATAGTCCATGGGGTCTCAAAGAGTTGGACATGACTGAGCGACTTTCACTTTCTTTCAAAGAATACCAACAATATGACTGCTTCTAAGTACATTGCAATCTTAACCTACTTCTGGCTTGGGTATTCACATTCTAAGTGGGACTGTCTCTGGCAAGGAATCACACTACCAATCACACTATGTGACCTACCAAAAACAGATAAATAAATCATAACATTTTTCATGCATTTATGATAAATTAGTAAATTTAATACCGTTTAAGTTAAACCTCTTCTAATTTTATCATGTCTTTGAAAGTACTCATAATTATTTTTAGGTGTGAATCTTCTGTTTTCATAACCAATGTGAGTTCCTTTAAAACAATGAATCTGAACTGTGGATTTAATTTTAAATGGATATTTTATCCTAAAGAAAGTTTTTTGCCAGTTTCTTTGGCCCCACATACACACTCTTAAGTGGACAAATAAACCAAATCTCAACTATAATAAATCCAGCCCTTGACCCTAGAACAGGACTTAGACTGAGATGGACGCCTCACCAGTGTCTTGGAGCAGCTATGACAAATGCCATTGAGAGGGCAAGGCATGTTGGTCTAGACGGAAGAGGGATAAGTGCAAATGAGTTCTAGTTCCAGTGCTGCTGCCAGGTTGCTTAACATGAAAATACCACACTCCAAAGTCATGCGTTTTATGACTCCTATCAATCATTGTATATCTTCTCTTGGTGTTGTGTCACTCATAAGGACTGAAGAAACCAAAGTTAGAGTATAATCGCATGCATATCATGGCTGGTAAAGTTGTATTCAAATGTATCTCACCACAACTGTGGTGTCAGCCTTTGTTTATTTAAAACTTCAAAGTGATAAGCTTTGGGGTTTTTTTGTTGTTGTTGTCAATTTTCATAAGCATGTGGCAACTACTCTCCATGTTTACAGCATTGCCCAAGCCCTTTCCTTCCATTTCTAATGGCTTTTGCTGAAATTATTTGTCCATTCAAAGCACAAAAGATGCCCTTTAAGTCTTCCCCATGCGTGAGGAATGTTTTGTTGAAAATCAATATATTCCAGCCAGACTGAAAACATTACATGGGAAATTAACACACACAAAAAAAACACCTGAGATATATTTGTTAATGAAATGACCTTCTGAACAAATAACAAGGATCATGTAGCACTCGTAACTGCCCATCAGGGTGCCTAAAGGGAAAACACAGGGATGAATTTTATAAAAAGTGAATGCTTATTTGATTAAACAGAGATTGTATGTAAATCCATTTTCAGCTTTTAGTAATTTTTTTTATTCTTAGTTGCTCTAAGTGTAATATGCATTGAATAAACATTGAGTCACTTCACATTAGCAGAGTGTTCAAAAATTTATTTAAATACACTAATCAAATTAAAATAATATTATATAGAATTACTTCACATTTCATTATTCCATACTGAAAAAAGCACCATAAAATTAGCAATCCATCTGTGGCATAGGGTACTATGCATGTCCACATGGATTTAATCTTTTCTGTACATTATGCATGTCTCAATATTATTAAAATGCATATATTTACCTACAATTATATGTAATGAGTAATATATTCTTAAATGGAGAAGGAAATGACAACCCACTCCAGTATTCTTGCCTAGAGAAATCATGGACAGAGGAGCCTGGTGGGCTGCTGTCCATGGGGTTGCACAGAGTTGGATACGACTGAAGTGACTTAGCATGCATGCATGCATTGGAGAAGGACCTGGAAACCCACTGCTGTTCTTGCCTAGAGAATCCCAGGGATGGAGGAGCTTAGTGGGCTGCCATCTCTGGTGTCACAGAGTTGAACACGACTGAATCGACTTAGCAGCAGCAGCAGCAGTAGCAATATATTCTTAAATAATGTTTCTCTTTAAGTAATAAAATTTTAAGAAACTTTTAAAATATTATGGTGGCAATTTTGTGCAATATTTTCATCTTCTCTTTTTTCTCCTGTGTGTGTGAAGCCGCTCAGTCATGTCCGACTCTTTGCGACCCCGTGGACTGTAGCCTACCAGGCTCCTCTGTCCATGGGATTCTCCAGGCAAGAATACTGGAGTGGGTTGCCATTTCCTTCTCCTTTTCCTGTAATAATACTAAATAAAATTAAAGCCTTTAAAAATAATTCAGTTATCATCAGCATAAATTAATTTGTACCGTAATACTATGATGCCTTTTTAAATGTATATAATTTATCCCTTATATACTGCCTAAACTATTAACATTTCTTACTTTTGCCTACTTTAAAAAATTGATATCGTTTCCTCATAAAAACAAAAAGAACTTTTAATTATCAATTTTCTCATTGTTCCTTGGCCTAATTCTAGAAGATGAGCACAAACATACATACATGCCCCTTCTCAACCTTCCCAACCAGCCTTCCTCTAAACTTGTAGCTTCTAGCAAATGGTTCATAGGCTGGAGGATCAAGTAATTAGGCTTTATAATATGTAAAACTAATGGGGAAAAATCCTGATCAGCATGTCTTGTAGGGTATGGGCATTATTAAATTCAGTGTGGCTGCTCAGGGACCTCTTACTTCCTAATCCTCTTCTTTTGAAGTTGAGGGCCATCACTGCTTGACATTTGTGCTGAGAGCTCCCATCTCACAGAAAATTCTGCGAGAAGGCAATGGCTCCCCACTCCAGTACTCTTGCCTGGAAAATTCCATGGATGGAGGAGCCTGGTGGGCTGCAGTCCATGGGGTCGCTAAGTCGGACACGACTGAGCGACTTCACTTTCACTTTTCACTTTCATGCATTGGAGAAGGAAATGGCACCCCACTCCAGTGTTCTTGCCTGGAGGATCCCAGGGACTGGGGAGCCTGGTGGGCTGCCGTCTATGGGGTCGCACAGAGTAGGACACGACTGAAGCAACTTAGCAGCATACCTCTCTTCTATCTTTATCTCGACATATCTTCATCTTCTTTCTTGTCATTTCTGCATCCTGTCATTCTTTCCATATTTCCTGCTTCCATGAGACGAGCTTGTACCTATTCATAATTAAGGCATGTGCTTATTCATGACCCACCCAAGACCTTAGGTGGGACCTTTGCAGTTAAGATAAGTATTGCTGGGAAAGCACCCTGTGACAAATGATGTATTAGAGTTCTGTTTGAGTCTGAGATTATTTTAGAAGTAAGAAGTAGTTAAGATTTTTGGCCTTACAGTTAAAGACTTAAATTGCTTAAAAGTTTTGGTGAAGTTAGCATCTCAAAACCTCAGTTTTCTCATATATAAAATGACATGTTAATAAATCCATCTCATAAGATGTTTATGAGTATGAAATGAAACATACAAAGCATACTTAATGTAAGAAATTCAGAGTTAAGCACATAGTATTTAATTAAAGCTGATTGATTTGATCACAATTATTAAAGTTCCACCAAGATGATAGTTAAGATTTTATACATTATCTACAAAATATATACATGTAAAGAAGTGAGAGTAAATACAAGGGTTTTTTTTTTACAAAAAATTAATTAAAATTATAATGCAGCAAGTAAAAAATATTCAAATGTTCCCTTATACCCAGTTAACAGACTGTGAATAAAAGGAGAGTAGTAGATTCTCCAAAAGGAAGCCTTTAGCTACTTAACTGAAGACTTCAAAGTATTTATAAATATATACTTGTTATTTTGTGACAAAGCAATTTATATTACATATGTATTAGCTTAACCTTGTCTCTTATACACATCTAGATGTGTATAAGAGACAGCTTATATACTGCCTAAACTATTAACATTTCTTACTTTTGCCTACTTTAAAAAATTGATATCGTTTCCTCATAAAAACAAAAAGAACTTTTAATTATCAATTTTCTCATTGTTCCTTGGCCTAATTCTAGAAGATGAGCACAAACATACATACATGCCCCTTCTCAACCTTCCCAACCAGCCTTCCTCTAAACTTGTAGCTTCTAGCAAATGGTTCATAGGCTGGAGGATCAAGTAATTAGGCTTTATAATATGTAAAACTAATGGGGAAAAATCCTGATCAGCATGTCTTGTAGGGTATGGGCATTATTAAATTCAGTGTGGCTGCTCAGGGACCTCTTACTTCCTAATCCTCTTCTTTTGAAGTTGAGGGCCATCACTGCTTGACATTTGTGCTGAGAGCTCCCATCTCACAGAAAATTCTGCGAGAAGGCAATGGCTCCCCACTCCAGTACTCTTGCCTGGAAAATTCCATGGATGGAGGAGCCTGGTGGGCTGCAGTCCATGGGGTCGCTAAGTCGGACACGACTGAGCGACTTCACTTTCACTTTTCACTTTCATGCATTGGAGAAGGAAATGGCACCCCACTCCAGTGTTCTTGCCTGGAGGATCCCAGGGACTGGGGAGCCTGGTGGGCTGCCGTCTATGGGGTCGCACAGAGTAGGACACGACTGAAGCAACTTAGCAATTTAAAAAATTTCTACACCCTTGCAATTTAAAATATTGCCTTTTCCCACTTCTAAAAGTCCTTTCAAATTAATTAGGATATCAGGGAATTTCTTCAGATGGCTTTTCCACAAAATGCCCCCACACCTGCAGAGTAAAGACTCTAATCAGTCTTGCTTGTTTACACCTTGCCAAAGATGCAGTTTTACTCACTGTATGTTCAGTTACCTTCAGTGACCTGTTGTGTTGAAAATCACAGGCTAAGGTCAGTTCCTAGTACTGCCATCTCTTTAATGCTAATAGCCAAAAATATACCACAAGGAACACCTTAAACCAATAATGTGATCTAAATACATTCTGATGTTTTCTAAATGCTGAAGAGATATGAATAACTAGCCACATGTAAGATTTAAAAAGAATACTTGAAGAATTGATCCCTTTATAGCAACTTAGAAAATAAGTAGGATCAAGGACTCTCGTTTTTTATATTGTCTCTGGTAGCAAGGCTAATTGTCTTCTGTGTTCTGTGCTAGGTTTTTTGAGACTCAGAATTACCAATTCCACATTCCAGGAAGTTTTCTCTTGAGGGTTCATCTGAATTGAAGTGACCCTCTGCCTTAGCTTTCACAGTTCTTCTTTGAAATTGGCCTGGTGGCAGACATGCCATCTGGATTGAAATTGGTTGAGCAAATGAAAGGGAAGGCCCAGATAAAGTTAACAGCTGCTAGAGTCAGTATCTTATATTGCTTATTGACTCAGTGTTGGCTGGTGAAAGACAGACATGCACCTGCTTGTGTCTCTGTTAGATCACAGAGATTTGGTTGTATAGATAAGGAATGAATAATTACTCCTTTGTCAGGCTTTTCTAGATTTATTTACTGATATTGGTATGGGTAAAGCTCTTAAATTTTAGTTCAGAGAGCTTTTTTACATGTTTTAGTCATTCAGATGTTATCTCTTCTGAACAACCTTCCCCAAGTCTACTTGTCAGAAATAGCACGCAGTCTCTGTGCCTACTGTCAATGTACTTGATGCTTACCTGCAAAACAGTAGTTGTGTGCATTATCTGTGTTTGGTCTTATATTTAAACTGGTAACATTAGACTGAGAAGCTGTTTCTAGCCATCCTGTAACCAGGTAGAGAGCCAACAACAAGTGAGTCAAGAAAAAGATAAGGAAACCAGTTCCTGATCACACTGAAACCTGATCATCCTTTCCCTAAAGCTCTATCCTGGATTGTTCAGTTACATGATTCAGTAAATTATCTTTTATCTTAAGCATGCTTGAGTTGGATTTTCCCTATCATGGAGGATACTACCCGTGGTTATAGCTATTTTGAGATATCATGGAGACCTATAAATGGATCTTCCTCTCATCAGACAGTGATCACATTAAGGGGAGACTGTGGTTTTCTTATGTCTGTATCTCCATTGTCTAGAAAAAGTTATGCAAATAGCAGATGTTTAATCAGTATTGACTGAAATTGTCATTATAGGATGGGTTAAACTAAGAAGGAATAAGAGGCAGTCTTTTTATTTGAGAAACCAATTTAAAAACCTCAGTCTACTTGTCTTGTATTTGTTGTTGTTTAGTTGCTAAGTCATGTCCTAATCTTTAGCAGTCCAATTAACTATAGCCTACCAGGCCTGGGATTTCCCAGGCAAGAATACCCAGGGATTGAACATGTGTCTCCTGAATTGGCAGGCAGATTCTTTATCACTGAGGCACTTGGGAAGCCTATTTTATGTTTAGGCTTTTACTAATTTTTAATGATGACAACAGAGGGAAGATAGTGGGATCAATAAGACAACATCGGTTTTGCAGAAAGTATTAGGTGACATTAAAGAAATGAAGTTGGAGTAGCATTAGAACTGCTTAACGTAGAAATGTGAATCTGGAAGTCATGAGGACAGCAAACACACAGTGTCAGAAATGATTGTGTCTTACAAATCTGTGTAAAAGTTTGGAGCCATGGAAGATGATTTGCAAAAAGAGCAAATTAAAAAGGAACAGAGATCCAAGAATAGAATGTTGGGGAACATCTATTGGTAAGTGAAGAGAGGAACAGAACCCAGTGAAGAGGAAAGAGAAAGGACAATTAGGGAAATAGAAAAGGGGACTAAGAGAGGTCAACAAAAAAGGCAAGGGGAAAGATAAGCAAAGGAGACATTTCAAATGTCTTCGATCTTCATAGCAAAGCATTAAAAAAAGGTCACATATAAATAGTGAGAGAAGACAGGAGTAAGATTTAGTCTTGATAAAGGTACAAAGATTTGAAATACACTTTTCAAGAAATGTAATAGAAAAAATATCTGTTAGAAATGACCAAGGTTTTGGCTGAGCAGCATAGAGAACTCAGCTGAGGTTAGAAAGCATCCATTTGAATGGCATTAAACAGCTTCACTTTGGTGCTTGCAATCTAGAAGTGGGGGTGAGAACTTGAATAAACATCCTCCCTTGGGTCAGGATTTACCCATACAAGGTGCTGCTGCCTGAAAGGACAGTGGAAGGAAGGCACTAGCAATTCACCTGAACCGTTCCTTCATGTCTCACTCTCAGACTGAAGACAGGAAGAAAGAAAAAGAAGGTTAGGAGGAGGCAGATAGTAATGGTGGGGATCTAGACTCTAAAAAGAAAGACAAACTCATAATAATTAAAGAATGGGAGAAGAAATACAAGAGTATGTGGTCAAAGAAGGAACTTTTAGAGGTAAAGATAATTTATGCTTTAAACCACTGTATTATTCAGTTCAGTTCAGTCGCTCAGTCATGTCTGACTCTTTGCGACCCCATGAATCGAAGCATGCCAGGCCTCCCTGTTCATCACCATCTCTCGGAGTTCACTCAGACTCACGTCCATCGAGTCCGTGATGCCATCCAGCCATCTCATCCTCGGTCATCCCCTTCTCCTCCTGCCCCCAATCCCTCCCAGCATCAGAGTCTTTTCCAATGAGTCAACTCTTCCCATCAGGTGGCCAAAGTACTGGAGTTTCAGCTTTAGCATCATTCCTTCCAAAGAAATCCCAGGGCTGATCTTCTTCAGAATAGACTGGTTGGATCTCCTTGCTGTCCAAGGGACTCTCAAGAGTCTTCTCCAACACCACAGTTTGAAAGCATCAATTCTTCGGCACTCTGCCTTCTTCATAGTCCAACTCTCATATCCATACATGACCACAGGAAAAACCATAGCCTTGACTAGATGGACCTTAGTCAGCAAAGTAATGTCTCTGCTTTTGAATATACTATCTAGGTTGGTCATAACTTTTCTTCCAAGGAGTAAACATCTTCTAATTTCATGGCTGCAGTCACCATCTGCAGTGATTTTGGAGCCCCCCAAAATAAAGTCTGACACTGTTTCCACTGTTTCTCCGTTTCCCATGAAGTGATGGGACCAGATACCATGATCTTCGTTTTCTGAATGTTGAGCTTTAAGCCAACTTTTTCGCTCTCCTCTTTCACTTTCATCAAGAGGCTTTTTAGCTCCTCTTCACTTTCTGCCATAACGGTCGTGTCATCTGCATATCTGAGGTTATTGATATTTCTCCCAGCAATCTTGATTCCAGCTTGACCATGATCTTCGTTTTCTGAATGTTGAGCTTTAAGCCAACTTTTTCGCTCTCCTCTTTCACTTTCATCAAGAGGCTTTTTAGCTCCTCTTCACTTTCTGCCATAACGGTCGTGTCATCTGCATATCTGAGGTTATTGATATTTCTCCCAGCAATCTTGATTCCAGCTTGCGTTTCTTCCAGTCCAGCATTTCTCATGATGTACTCTGCATAGAAGTTAAATAAGCAGGGTGACAATATACAGCCTTGACGTACTCCTTTTCCTATTACAATCAGTCTGTTGTTCCATGTCTAGTTTTAACTGTTGCTTCTTGACCTGCATACAGATTTCTCAAGAGGCAGGTGAGGTGGTCTGGTATTCCCATCTCTTGAAGAATTTTCCACAGTCTATTGTGATCCACACAGTCAAAGGCTTTGGCATAGTCAATAAAGCAGAAATAGATGATTTTCTGGAACTCTCTTGCTTTTTCCATGATCCAGCGAATGTTGGCAATTTGATCTCTGGTTCCTCTGCCTTTTCTAAAACCAGCTTGAACATCTGGAAGTTCATGGTTCACGTATTGCTGAAGCCTGGCTTGGAGAATTTTGAGCATTACTTTACTAGCATGTGAGATGAGTGCAATTGTGTGGTAGTTTGAGCATTCTTTAGCATTGCCTTTCTTTGGAATTGGAATGAAAACTGATCTTTCCAGTCCTGCGGCCACTGCTGAGTTTTTCCAAATTTGGTGGTATGTTGAATGCAGCACTTTCACAGCATCATCTTTCAGGATTTGAAACAGCTCAACTGAAATTCCATCACCTCCACTAGCTTTGTTCATAGTGATGCTTTCTAAGGCCCACTTGACTTCTCATTCCAAGATGTCTGGCTCTAGATGAGTGATCACATCATCATGATTATCTGGGTCGTGAAGATCTTTTATAACAAGTTAAACCCCATTTTCAGAAACTAAAACACCGTATCATGTGTCCAGATCGCCCCTCCCTGCTCTGTCCAGTTGATGCTTCTTTTATCTTCTTCCATCAGGTTTTTCATGTTTCTCTCTTGCCATTTATCTTATATTCCTCCAGGCATTATCTTCCATCTTATTGATTCTCAGGACCTCCTACAAAAATTTATCCTTGTTTCTGATCATTTATCCTGTTCAGTTAATTTATCTTTGCTATGGTCTTTCTTTGTTTTAAAATGTTTACTATCTCTAGTTTTACAGTATCTAATGATAACACTAAATTTTACATTCTCCAATATTTGACAAAGAAAATAGTCATGAAAATTGGAGTTATGAGATTAAAATCTCTACAAGCAGCATATTGGTATACATATCATATATCATTTCATCTGCAATAATTTTTTTAAGTCTTAATAGATAAAACTTATATTATACAGCAAGACTGGGCTTCCCTGGTGGCTCAGACAGTAAAGAATCTGCCTGCAATGCAGGAGACCTGGATTCAGTCCTTGGGTTGGGAAGATCCCCTGGAGGAGGGCTTGGTAGTCACTCCAGGATTCTTGCCTGGAGAATCCCCATGGACAGAGGAGCCTAGTGGGCTACAGTCCATGTGGTTGCAAAGAGTCAGACATGACTGAGTGACTATGCACATATAGCAAGATTAGATTGCTGGGTTTCTTTGACTTAATAGTGATTTAACCTGATGTAGTCAATGAATGAAGTAATCCAGTTACCCAACTCTGACAGGGAGGGGCCAATTTGATATAGTCCTAAATGTAACCAGTCAAATATAACTTCCCTGCATTTAGTCAGCTGCAGTATTTGGATTTGAGGATGGAAGACAGTAGCATCCACCACTCCACTCAACATCCATCATACCCAACTTTTCCTTTTTATCTGTGTTATTGAAAATATATGTGAAAGAGCTTCCCGTTTCCCACACAATAGCCTTCACCCACAGTGTGGTAGATTGGCTAGCCTTCCACAGCCTAAATGTCTTTTCCATAAGAAAGAAAATAATATAGTGTTGCCATCAATGATATTTTTACCATAACACTAACTACCATTTCTTGGTACTTACTATAATTCAGTCACTCTGTTATGTAATTCACATACTTGACTCTTAAGCACCCCACTTTATACATTAAAAGGAAAGCAAAAGGAACTGAAAATCAATCTACTCCTATAGAAGGGGTCATCAGATCAAAGAATATTATATGCATGTAAAGGTAAGCTCTGAATGAAACTTTTAAATTGCTTTCAAATGCTGTAGTATTTTAAGTGTAGTCTGGATCAAAATTTCAAGGATTCTGTTACTAATAAGTAAGTAAAAGTGTTGTGTTAGTCACTCAGTTGTGCCCGACGCTTTGTGACTCCATGGACTGCAGCTCACCAGGCTCCTCTGTCCATGAGATTTTCCAGGCAAGAATACTGGAGTGGGTTGCCATTTCCTTCTCCAGGGGATCTTCCTAACTCAGGGATCGAACCCAGGTTGCAGGCAGATTCTTTACCAACTGAGCTACAAGGGAAGCCCGTTAAGTAAGTAAAAACAAGCAGTCTGATCTTTCTGGAAATAATGTGTTTCAGTATTTCATAAACACCAGACTGTATTTCAAGAAAACAGATATGGTACCATAACTACAACAACATGTCCATAGTATTGTACCCCACTGTGACTATCTGCCTCCTCCTAACCTTCTTTTTCTTTCTTCCTGTCTTCAGTTTGAGAGTGAGGCATGAAGGAATGATTCAGGTGAATTGCTAGTGCCTTCCTTCCACAGTCCTTTCAGGCAGTAGCCCCTTGTATGGGTAAATCCTGACCCAAGGGAGGATGTTCAGTCAAATTCTCACCCCCACTTCTAGATTGCAAGCACCAAAGTGAAGCTGTTTAATGCCATTCAAATGGATGCTTTCTAACCTCAGCTGAGTTCTCTATGCTGCTCAGCCAAAACCTTGGTCATTTCTAACAGGCTTTTTTTCTATTACATTTCTTGAAAAGTGTATTTCAATTCTTTGTACTTTGTTCAAGGTACAACTTGTACCTTTTATGGTAGACTCCTCAAATCATCTTTCTAGTTATAAGACTTATATTCAGAGCTTGAACATCGTTTTATAAATTAGGTTCCAGAAAATAAGACAATATCCAACTTTTCCTTTTTTCTGTGTTATTGAAAATGTGTGTGAAATAACTTCCCTCTTCCCATATAACAACCTTCACCCGCATCATCCTGAAGAGGAAAAGAAAAGGGAAAGGGAAGTGGCAGAGAAGTGGGAAAGGAATGTATTCGCCTCACATAACTAAATAAAGGAGGGCAGGAAGTGGTACATTTAACAAGGAAGAATTTTCTGTTTCTTTAGAGAAAGTATTTTCTCCATCTCTAACCCAAAAAAGAAAAACGGGTTTGCTGTTGAGCCCCTCCTGACCACATCTCCCTGTGCTGTGCACCCTCTCAGGGGATTAGAAATTTTAGTTAGCATTTCTTTACATCCCTTTTTTATTGCATCTGTTTTGGTTATTTCTAATTTTTTCAACAGAAGAACAAGCATTTACAATTTAGGAAAGTTTATTTTAGAAAAATAATAGTCCAGATAGCTTAAAGTAAGTAAAGCACAAGTGAAATGCACTGATGTTTTGAAAATAAGACCTTTATATAATCCATTACATGCCTAATGCCATTAAACATGGCTTTTGAGTACATAAATACTCATTTTTAATTGCTATCTGCATGCATTCTGTGCAATGCTTCTTTACTAGCATATGAACTGTTAGTCCTCTGATTACTTATTTTGTGTTGATGTTGAAATTGTGATGATGATATTTAGAGGTACTTTTGTGTATAAGAAAGCAAAATCAATAGTGTAAATGTGAGCTATATAGAGACTGTCTCTTATACACATCTAGATGTGTATAAGAGACAGGCATAGAGAACTCAGCTGAGGTTAGAAAGCATCCATTTGAATGGCATTAAACAGCTTCACTTTGGTGCTTGCAATCTAGAAGTGGGGGTGAGAATTTGACTGAACATCCTCCCTTGGGTCAGGATTTACCCATACAAGGGGCTACTGCCTGAAAGGACTGTGGAAGGAAGGCACTAGCAATTCACCTGAATCATTCCTTCATGCCTCACTCTCAAACTGAAGACAGGAAGAAAGAAAAAGAAGGTTAGGAGGAGGCAGATAGTCACAGTGGGGTACAATACTATGGACATGTTGTTGTAGTTATGGTACCATATCTGTTTTCTTGAAATACAGTCTGGTGTTTATGAAATACTGAAACACATTATTTCCAGAAAGATCAGACTGCTTGTTTTTACTTACTTAACGGGCTTCCCTTGTAGCTCAGTTGGTAAAGAATCTGCCTGCAACCTGGGTTCGATCCCTGAGTTAGGAAGATCCCCTGGAGAAGGAAATGGCAACCCACTCCAGTATTCTTGCCTGGAAAATCTCATGGACAGAGGAGCCTGGTGAGCTGCAGTCCATGGAGTCACAAAGCGTCGGGCACAACTGAGTGACTAACACAACACTTTTACTTACTTATTAGTAACAGAATCCTTGAAATTTTGATCCAGACTACACTTAAAATACTACAGCATTTGAAAGCAATTTAAAAGTTTCATTCAGAGCTTACCTTTACATGCATATAATATTCTTTGATCTGATGACCCCTTCTATAGGAGTAGATTGATTTTCAGTTCCTTTTGCTTTCCTTTTAATGTATAAAGTGGGGTGCTTAAGAGTCAAGTATGTGAATTACATAACAGAGTGACTGAATTATAGTAAGTACCAAGAAATGGTAGTTAGTGTTATGGTAAAAATATCATTGATGGCAACACTATATTATTTTCTTTCTTATGGAAAAGACATTTAGGCTGTGG
>SJYC01005324.1:0-12653 GCA_006408675.1 Madoqua kirkii | reverse complement strand
TTCAATATAAAGCCCCAGAAAAATAGTAAATCCTTTTAGCGTATTAAACCTTTATATTGTATTTTTATATTTGAATTTATCTTCAACTCTTCCTGCTCCAAAAATGGTAGCATTTTTCAAACTCTCCTGTAAAATGTATCTTAGAAGGTTTTAGGAATATTGCAGAAATGTTGACATAATTGTTATCAATGTCAGTATTTCATGAACAGATTATTTGTCTATTGAGTTGATGTTCTGAAAGTGATAGAGAAAAGCATGATATAAGAAATTAAGCCAAATATGAAAAAATATTCAGTTATAAATCAATCATATTTTTCTTATAGTTTTGTAATTATGTCACTTCAAAATCTAGCATTGTTCCTATGATTGATTTTTCAATAAATGCAACATTGACATTTGTTTGGAGGAAATGAAGACTTGCTTGGCTATACTTGAAGTCCATTTGGGAGCTAATGGTACTGATATTCACATATTGTGATCTTTTTTTTTTTTTTTTGCAGTTTTACTAAAGGGAGGAAAAAAAGAGGAAGAAAAGCCATTTAGAGACTGTGCAGATGTATATCAAGCTGGTTTTAATAAAAGTGGAATCTACACTATTTATATTAATAATATGCCAGAACCCAAAAAGGTAAAACCAGAAGTGTTTGTTTATGAGATGTAAAGCAGATCCTAGTTGAATTGCGAATAACCACATTGATTTGTGAGCTTTTTAAACCAAAAATATATATGTCTAGGCTCTTTTCTCCCAAAGATACTCTGTTTCCCAGGTCCATAAAAGATGAAAACCCGGTTGTACAGACCGCTTCCAACCCCCACATGTCCTATCCCTATTTCACACGCAGTTTTCCATTTACCCTCTGCTCATTCCTAGGATATCCCATTTGTTCATAAATTCTTGCCTTATACAGATTACATGTTGAAGGCACATACTTCAAGCTCCTGGGAATTACTGAGGAACCATCTTCCAAAGTCCCAAGGATACAGATGGTACACATCATCTATGTTCATATACTGTGGAGAGAGAGCTAGGGACATATTTCCAAAACCTCTGCTCTTATTAGGGTAGAGAAAGATACTCTATCTTAATTCATAATCTTGAAAGGGTTTGCTTTGCGTATTTACCTAAAGGACTTTGTTGGAGGATATTTTTCATCAGTATATTGAACAGGATCCAAAGTATACTTTGAAGTAAGAAATACACTGTCTTCTTGCTGTTATGTCTCTTCTATATTTACTCTTTCTTCCTATTTCTTCATTAAATATCCATCCATTCCTTCATTCAGTACATAGTAAGTGTATGTCATTTATTTGTCAGTAAATGACTAGAGACATAATATAAACCAGTTCCCAATGTAGTGGTGAAGACAGACAAATACTCAGAAATTGTAGTGTGCTGTAGAAGTGCAATGATAGAGACTGCAACAGGGCTTATGGAGAGCCTTGGGGAGAACTCTGTTCTTCAACATGTGAAAAGCTTTAATCAGATACCTAAGACCCTGAGAGGACTACCTGTCCTTGCAGTGCTTTATCCTCAAAGGGTGGAACAGTCTTTTTCCACTCATTGCCCCACCTAAATTACCAGCTCTGTGTTCCCATTTTTTCTAGGTACTGTGCACACACTCTCAGAGGTTTTCCCTGATTCCCTCAAACAACTTTGCATGATTTGCTCACTATCAGAGTTCTACAAGAGAAGGATTTTACTTTATCTTTGACTTCCTGGGACCCAGAATAGTTTCTGGAGCATAGTAGTCCTCAGTAAATATGTGCTGAAATGAATGAATGAACAAATGACCTGCTGATGATAATGTCAACACTTCTGTGTAGTATATAGTAAGTAAGCCTAACTTAGCCTTTCTGACTGTTCATTCGCTTTGATAGCTGAGGGAAATACATCTTGGAGACTAGCTTGCCAGTTGTCACACAGAATGAGGATTAGTGGGTTAAGTTAGTTCAATAGTTTTTCCCTTTGCTGGAACAAAAATTTTCTTCTAAAAAGAGACCTATACTGTGCTGTCAAAGTGGGGAGAAATAAAGATGGTACAGCAGGTAAAAGAGGTGGCAGGCAGTTATGTACATTGCTACCCAGGTTACCTATCAGAGAAGTTTGATTTCACTGTATTTCTTTTTGAGCTTCTGTGAAAAATTTCACTGAATCAGGTGTACCATGTCTTTAAAAAACAAAAACTGTGAATATATTATAGCAAGTTTAGGAATAAAGTGAAAGGGTTAGTTGCTCCCTGGTGTCCAACTCTGCAATCCCGTGGACTGTAGCCTGCCAGGTTCCTCTGTCCATGGAATTCTCCAGGCAAGAATGCTGAAGTGAGTTGCCATTTCCTTTTCCGGGGGATCTTCCTGACCCAGGGCTTGAACCTGAGTCTCCTGCTTTTCAGGCGGATTCTTTACCATCTGAACCAACAGGGAAGCGAGGAAAGGGTTTAGTTCAGTTCAGTCAGTCAGTCGTGTCCGACTCTTTGCGACCCCATGAACTGCAGCATGCCAGGCCTCCCAGTCCATCACCAACAGCTGGAGTCCATCCAGACACACGTCCATAGAGTCGATAATGCCATCCAGCCATCTTATC
Organism: Madoqua kirkii; assembly: GCA_006408675.1. NCBI lineage: Eukaryota > Metazoa > Chordata > Mammalia > Artiodactyla > Bovidae > Madoqua > Madoqua kirkii. Next base: position 10,072 of record SJYC01005324.1, on the reverse strand, counting down.
CTCTGTCATCCCTTTCTCCTGCCCTCAGTCTTTCCCAGCATCACGGTCTTTTCAGATGAGTCAGCGCTTTGCATCAGGTGGCCAAGGTATCAGAGTTTCAGCTTCAACATCAGTCCTTCCAATGAACACCCAGGACTGATCTCCTTTAGGATGGACTGGTTGGATCTCCTTGCATCCAATGGACTTCCAAGAGTCTTCTCCAACACCACAGTTCAAAAGCATCAATTCTTTGGCACTCAGCTTTCTTCATAGTCCAAGCCTCACCTCCATACATGACCACTGGAAAAACCATAGCCTTTACTAGATGGACTTTTGTTGGCAAAGTATTGTCTCTGCTTTTTAATATGCTATCTAGGTTGGTCATAACTTTCCTTCCAAGGAGTAAGCAGCTTTTAATTTCATGGCTGCAATCACCAAAGCAGCCTTTTGAATCCTCTGGATCATATGACCTGAAGCCTTCCTATTCTGCTTGCTGATATCTTAAAATCAGACTTAAATTCAGTTCATACATAAGCACAGGCATGCTGTACATGCCCACACTGACACATCATACAGAGAGCATGTAAAGCGTGTCAGAAACTGCCCTGGAGGAGAGAACCCAAGCTAATGTAAATACTTCATGCAGTTTACCTGTAGTTCTTCCCAAGACCTGATAGAAACTCCTGAACGATTATCACTTCTCCTCTAACATAGGGACTATAAAGTTAACTAAAAATATTAAGTGACCCTCCTTTTAGACTCAATAATTATTATGTATGAATATAAAAATAAAATGTTTTTTAAAGTTTTTAGAATAACTTTCATACTTTAAGAATCTTTTTTCAGTCCATCAACACTCGCACATGGCCCTTAGTGCGGGCATTACAAGTACAGTTTGATATTCTATTAAATTTAAGTTATGCAATAATCATAACTCTATTCTAGTTCAGAATGTTTTGAGAAACAAATAATTCTCAGGCTATTTCCAGAACAGCTGCTACTGTTAGGGTGGAATAAAAGTATCTTAACTTATAAACTTGAATGAAAGTGAAAGTTAGTTGCTCAGTCATGTCTAGCTCATTGCAATCCTTTGGACTGTAGCCCACCAGGCTTTTCTGTCCATGGAATTCTGCAGGCAAGAATACTGAAGTGGGTTGCCATTTCTTTTTCCAGGGGATCTTTCCTACCCAGGGATCAAACCTGAGTCTCCTGCATTATAGGCAGATTCTTTACCAACTGAGCCACTAGGGAAGTCATAAACTTGAATAACAACTTATAAACTTAAATGAATTTGCTTTTTAAAAGATTTACATAAAAGAGTGTGTTAGAGGATCCAGTTCACTAGTTCAGTGACTTCTATGTTGGGTTTCAGAAACAGAATGATTTAAATTTATGCCTCTGCAACATGATGAATTTGTCATATTAGAGAACTTCAATATTGTTCTTAAATTTAAAAAAATCTAAAACACTGAAGCCACAAATGCTAAATATATGCTTGATTAGACTTGTTACATTTGGGCCTAGAGGAAAATAGTACCCCACACAGATTAGCAATAATATCAATATAGGCCTATAAAGGCAAATTTTATCACTATAGAAATGGCACTTATATTTCTTCAGAGGAAGAAGGAGAAATTCACGTGTTATTTTTACTGTCATTAGGTTTAGTTTAATTGGAAATAACAGCAGAGCATGGTGAGAGCAAGAGATAACTGACCAGAAGGAAGGAAAGACTTTGGGCTTCTTGATTTAAATGTTCATTTCCTTGTTTTATTCTTTCCCCTTTGAAATTATGATCCTTTTGCAAGTAGTAACAATGTTCTGTTATGGAGATGGACATTTTAGGATGATATACCTGCACTTACTAGTAAGTAGCCAATTTCCTTGTTATAGTCACATACCTTAGAATTAGTAAGAACAAATATTGTGTGAATTTCCCAATGTTATTGAGAAACTGATTAATATAATAGTTCAAATGTACTGTGCATTTACAGTTTGCCAGTTTCTGTTTTGAGCACTTTAGATACATACATTCACTTGTTTATCCCTTTTAATAACTCTATGATATATATAGGTTCTCTCATTATCCTTATTTTAGAAAAATAACTTGCCTAAATCACATAGCAAATACTGAATACAGGCTTTGTAACAAAGAAATCAACTCTAGACTATACCATCCTAACAGGGAGCTAAGTGAGATAATTACTTATTTAGTCATGACTGAAGCTACACCATTCATAATGTTTTATAGGAACCTATGTGAGTGACACAGCTATGAGTTCATTGTCAGGTACGATTGTAAGCCACCCTACTTCCTCCCACCCTGTAATCTCATTGCCTTCTCTTATTTTTATATAGATCATTGGTATCCTCTCAGTTCTGTAAAAAAAGTTCTATAAAAAGTGCTTGGAAAAGGCATCCTTAGGACCATCACCCTTCCACATATATTTTGCTTTGTGGCTATAAAGTTTGGTGCTAATCATGATATGCTTAGGAAAAATTTTGCTCATTTTAATACTTAGAGATATTCTAGTAAGGATAAGAAACTCAAGGCAAGTCTATGTAAAAAAACAAAACAAAATGTCTAGCTATGTATGATATGTGGATTAATCAATTAAATTGACCTGTGTAGGCAATTAACAAAAACTATTAGTACAAATTATTAATTTTAGGCAGAGTGAAATTTGCAGGTATACACAGTTATATAGTTGTTTTGACTTATATCATTCCCTGCCAAGAAAGAATGTCTGCAAAAGTTAGAAAAGTATTTTCTTTTCAAATGTGACGTGGAAGCCAAAGGCAGTTTTCTAGGACGATTAAAATTTTCAAGCAGATAGAAAATGAGAATTAGATCATTTATATATCTATTTTTTACTTTTTTTCATTATTAATGGCTTGTGGATATTTTCTGCTCTGAATTTCCTTCAGTACATGGTAGTAGGAAGCAGGATTTTTCCTTTGATTTCATAACTTTCTAAAACCAAATGCACTGTAATCTGCTTAGTTTCATACAGCAAAACAAACCATTAAATAATAGCTCTGATTACTATAAAATGTTTAAAAATTTGTTTCTGAATTTATAATTTCCCTAATTCTTGGAAAAGGACTATAACAAATGTGTTGAGCTTTTTTTATTTAAGGTTATGAAAAAATAATTAACACTTATAAGGTTAATCATTCCAACTTGTATGTAGCATAAAAGCATAAAAACTATGTGAATCAAATTTCCCCTTTTGTTTGGGTTTGAATCATTATTATGTTAAAAGATTTTTAATGCTTGAAAGCTTTGACCTTGCCTGGGATAGGAGCCAGCTCAGTCTGTTCTTGGATAGAGTTAAGCCCAAGTCATCTGATCAATAAATGCAACAGTCATAGTAAATGTAGCAGGGCGCCTGCACCTACAGGAAGGAAGCCGCCAGATAGCACAGACCACACTGTATTGGCAAAGGAACTTTTCAAGTCCTTTCAGGTCTCAAATCTTTCAAAACCAACCACCTATCTTTTTGAACTTCTTTCATCTCTTAAGCATAGGCTTTTTGTTTTTCTTCTGACTAAAACTCATGGTCTTTTGTGTGTGGGAGGTTGCTCGCACTAATCCAACTTCATATGAGCTTGGTAGCTCAGTCATGTCTGACTGTTTGTGACCCCATGGACTGACCCTCCTCTGTCCATGGGATTATCTAGGCAAGAATACTGGAGTGGGTTGCCATTTCCTCCTCCAGGGTATTTTTCCAACCCAGGGATCAAACCCATGTCTCCTGCAGCTCCTGCTTTGGCATTCTTTACCACTGAACCACCTGGGAAGCCCAACTTCATATGTATATATGGACATATACATATATGTATATATATTACATAAATATCTATGTATACAATAGAAAGCGTGCATAGAAATGGATGATGCCAGTATTATTAACAAGAATCTGGTAATTGTAATCATAAGGACAGTTTATTGAATTTCTATATATTTTGGCTCTATATGTTTTATATTATCCATGATAAATAATAAATTATAAAATATATAATAGTAATCTATTATGATATATGAGATATTATATACATAAAGTATATATGCACAATAGAAATGCACATCACATATGTAAAATACATCTAAGAGTTTAATGACAAAGCTTGTTATATGCCAAACACTGTTCTGAAAACTATATGCATTAATTAATTTAATCCTTGCAAAAGATCTACAACGTAGGGCTGAGATGGGACTTGAACGCAGGTAATGTAGCACCCAAGTCCATGCCCTAACCAATATATCATTCCCTTCTATTGTGTCCATATTCACCAAAAAGCAGCTGTTACCTTTGCTATTATTACTGAGTCCCAGTGAGTGTAAATCTAACTTCTCAACTTGCCTGCACTTTAGCTTCCAAGGCAGTAATCTGCCTGGGTAACTTCTCTCTCCTCTGGATTAATTTTCTTTGGGTCTTTACCTAAGAAATACTCCCAGCATATCTTAACATTTCCAAGTTACTAGATACCTCTGTTTAAAAGGAAAATTGTCTTTTCTAAAATTAGTGAGTGATTTTTTTAAAAAATCACTTTTTCAAAGCTTTTTAAGTACATAGAATTTTAATAACATAGGTAGTAGTGACCAAAAAAAAAACAAAAAACTGTAAAGAACAGTTTTCTCTACACAGTATATATTTATAGTTGTGGTTATTCCTTTCCCTGAGTGTGTAAATGGACTTCATAGGTTTGCAAGCACATTTTGGCAAACTTTCAGGCAATCAGTGTCCATTAGGAAATCAAAATCTGGGGGAAAAAGTCTAAATTAACCAGTCAAGGCAGGGTAAAATTTAATTAAAATACAAATAACATTAGTTTCCTCTAAGAAAATATCTCCTTGACATTTTCACTTACTCTTATCTGTTTTACCAGTAGAGTTCCACTTCGGCCGCTGTGTCGAATCACCAACAACGTCCTCTGTAAAATGAGCCATCTGGATTTTATTCTTACAGGAATCCTGCAGTCTCTCTCTTCAAGATCACTAATGGCTCCTTCAATTCTAAATTTAAATGTGTATTTTCTTAATCTTTATTTATCTTGACTTCTCTAGAATATTTGACCAAGTTGATCACTATCCAAAGTTGAAATCCATCCCCAACTTTCATTGCATTCCATTAATCAAGTTTTCCTATTTTATCTTTCCTTATTGCATCTCCAGTTATTCAACAAATATTCATTTAGTGCCTACTATAAGCTAGGCCATTTTGCTTTTTTGCATTTCTTTTCCATGGGGATGGTCTTGATCCCTGTCTCCTGTACAATGTCACGAACCTCTGTCCATAGTTCATCAGGCACTCTATCTATCAGATCTAGTCCCTTTCTCACTTCCACTGTATAATCATAAGGGATTTGATTTAGTTCATACCTGAATGGTCTAGTGGTTTTCCCTACTTTTTTCAATTTAAGTCTGAATTTGGCAATAAGGAGTTCATGATCTGAGCCACAGTCAGCTCCTGGTCTTGTTTTTGTTGACTGTATAGAGCTTCTTCATCTTTGGCTGCAAAGAATATAATCAATCTGATTTCGGTGTTGACCATCTGGTGATGTCCATGTGTAGAGTCTTCTCTTGTGTTGTTGGAAGAGGGTGTTTGCTATGACCAGTGCATTTTCTTGGCAAAACTCTATTAGTCTTTGCCCTGCTTCATTCCACATTCCAGTGGTCATGAACGCTGAAGAATTGATGCTTTTGAACTGCGGTGTTGAAAACTCTTGAGAGTTCCTTGGACTGCAAGGATATCCAACCAATCCATTCTGAAGGAGATCAGCCCTGGGATCTCTTTGGAAGGAAAGATGCTAAAGCTTAAACTCCAATAGTTTGGCCATGTTATGCAAAGAGTTGACTCATTGGAAAAAGACTCTGATGCTGGGAGGGATTAGGGGCAGGAGGAGAAGGGGACGACAGAGGATGAGATGGCACTGACTTGATGGACGTGAGTCTGAGTGAACTCTGGGAGTTGGTGATGGACAGGGAGGCCTGGCGTGCTGAGATTCATGGGATCTCAAAGAGTTGGACACGACTGAGCTACTGAATTGAACTGAACTGAACTGAACTGATAAGCTAGTCACTGCTCTAGAACCTAGGCACAGTAGCAAATAAAATGAATTTCCTGCCTACCTAAAGATTATTGATGTCTCTTTTTTTCTCCATCAGTTGTTCACCAAAGCCCATTCTTGGGCCATCACCCCTCCCCATATCTAGCATTTCCACTATTTTTTTTAAACTTCTTTAGAAATCTTTCTTTATGCTATCAACTGCTGCTTTCAAGATTACCCCCAGAATAATTTAGAACAAGAGATTCAAATCCTAAATTCAGTACACTGTCGTTTTTGAGATTGCATCCAAGTACTGCTCTTCGGACTCTTTTGTTGACCATGATGGCTACTCCATTTCTTCTGAGGGATTCCTGCCCGCAGTAGTAGATATAATGGTCATCTGAGTTAAATTTACCCATTCCAGTCCATTTTAGTTTGCTGATTCCTAGAATGTCGACGTTCACCCTTGCCATCTCTTATTTGACCACTTCCAGTTTGCCTTGATTCATGGACCTGGCATTCCAGGTTTCTATGCAGTATTGCTCTTTACAGCATCGGACCTTGCTTCTATCACCAGTCACATGCACAACTGTGTATTGTTTTTGCTTTGGCTTCATCCCTTCATTCTTTCTGGAGTTATTTCTCCACTGATCTCCAGTAGCATATTGGGCACCTACTGACCTGGGGAGTTCCTTTTTCAGTATCCTATCACTTTGCCTTTTCATGCTGTTCATGGGGTTCTCAAGGCAAGAATACTTAAGTGGCTTGCCATTCCCTTCTCCAGTGGACCACGTTCTGTCAGACCTCTCCACCATGACCCGCCTGTCTTGGGTTCCCCTGCAGGCATGGCTTGGTTTCACTGAGTTAGACATGGCTGTGGTCCTAGTATGATTAGATTGACTAGTTTTTTGTGTGTATGGTTTCAGTGTGTCTGCCAGCCTGTAAATAACTCATGGATCAAAGACAAAATTAAAACGGAAATTACAAAATGTTTTAAATGAATGAAATGAAAATGCAACATAGCAAATTTGAAGGATAGAGCTAAAGCAGTACACACGTAGAGGGAAATATATGCCACTAAAATTCATTTTTTTAAGAAAAAAAAGTTCTCAAATAAATAACCTTATTTTCCACCTTAACTCCCTGGAGCAATAAGAGCATATTAAACCTAAAACAAGCAGAAGAGAAGAAATATGAAAAACAAATTTCAAATCAATGAAATAGAAAATGGTAAAACAATCAAGAAAATCAATAAAATTGAAATCTGATAGTTTGAAAAAATCAATAAAATTGATAAATCTCTAACCAATCTGAGTAGGGAAAATGTGAGAAAAGACTCAAATTACCAACATCAAGAATGAGGGGAGTATTATCACTATAAATTCTATATATACAAAAATAATAGTGGCATGAATAGTAAAGAATCTGCCTGCAATGCAAGAGACTCAGGAAATTCAGATTTGATCCTGGTGTCAGGAAGATCTCCTGGAAAAGGGCATGGTAACCTATTCCAGTATTCTTGTCTGGAGAATCACATAGATAAGGGAGCCTGGCGAGCTATAGTCCATGGGGTCACAAAGAGTCAGATATGGCTGAGTGTGCACTCACTGGCACTTCTGAGCAACTCTATGCTCACAAATTCAAGAACTTATGTGAAATGGACAAATTTCTTGAAAAACACAACTACCAAAGCTAGTTCAGGATAAAATAGATAACTAACTAGAAAGCCATATGTCTATTTTAATAATTGAATTTATAGTTAAAATTTTCCAACAAATATTTTAGCCCCAAGTGACTTTATCAGTCAGTTCTACCAAACATTTTAAAAAGAAAGTATACCAATGTAAGACAAACCTGAAAAGAAGGTCCTACTTCATAACTCATACTATGAATTTGGCATCAAAAAATTACCCAAGTCTAAGAGTCTTCCCTACAGCTCAAATGGTAAAAAATCTGCCTGCAACGCAGGAGACCCAGGTTCGATCCCTGGGTCAGAAAGATCCTCTGGAGAAGGGAATGGCAGTCCACTCCAGTATTCTTGTCTGGAGAATCCCATGGACAGAGGAGCCTGGCAGGCTACAGTCCATGGGATTGCAAAAAGTCAGACACGATTGAGCAACTAACAATAAATATATTACAAGGAAGTAAAATTACAAATCAATATCACTCATGAATACAAATGCAAATATTCTCAAATTTTAGCAAATTGAATCAATATATATTAAAAAAGGATAATGCATCACGACAGAAGTAGGGATGCAATTGTTTTAACATTAGAAAATCAATCAATACACACAATACAATCATCTCAAGGCAGAAAAAGTATTTGTCAAAATCCATCATCAAATTTTGACAAAAACTCACAACAAACTAGAAATACAAAGGGACATCTTTAATTTGATTAAATCCATATACTGTCTGGCTTCCCAGGTGGCACTAGAGGTAAAGAACCCGCCTGCCAATGCAAGAGTTACAAGCTCAATCCCTGGGTCAGGAAGATCCCCTGGAAGAGGGCATGGCAACCCACTCTAGTATTCTTGCCTGAAGAATCCCATGGACAGAGGAGCCTGGTGGGCTACAGTCCATAAGGTCAAAAAGAGATGGACACACTGAAGCAACTTAGCATAACACAAACAAAGACATCTATAGAGACCTACAGCTAACATCATACTTAATGGCAAAAGATCCTATGCTTTCCCCCTAAGGCCAGGAACAGCGCAACAATGTCCTATCTTACTATTTCTATTTGACATTGTCATGAAGGTTCTAGCCAATGCAACAAGGCTAGAAAGTGGAAAAAGATGTCCAGACTGGAAAGAAATAAGTAAAACTATCTTTATGCTGAGATGACATAATATGATCATATCTAGAAAATTTTATAGAATCTATAAACTTGCTAAAATTAATGAGTAAATTTATCAAGATTACAATACCAATATATAAAAATCAATTGTATTTCTAAATACTAACATTGGAATTAAATTTTTTAAATTGCATTTCTAATAATAAAAAATATGAATATTTAGAGATAAGTCTAACAAAAGACATGAAAGAATTGTAGACTGAAAATCACAAAATATTGCTGAGAGAAATTAAAGAAGCCCTTAGCAAATGGAGAGATATACCTATTCATGGGTCAGAAGACTCAACAGTTTTTTAAAATATTAAGTCTCTCCAAATTGATCCCAATCAGTATCCTACTAGTCTTTTTATACAAATTTGACAGGTGGGTCTAAAATTCATATGGTCCCCTCAAAGAACCAAAATAATTTTGGGGAAAAAAAAAAAGAATTGGAGTATTCATACTGCCTGACTTCAAGACTTATTATTAGACCATGGTGATTAAGACAAATGTTGTATTAATCTCAAAATAGAAAAAACACATTAATGGAACAAAATGGAGAGTGAAGAAATATATCTGCCAAAGGCAATTCAGTTGAGAAAGGATAGTATTTTTTTAAATTAATTTTTATAGGATTATAGTTGCTTTGCAATGTGTTAGTTTCTCATGTCTAGCAAAATGAATCAGCCATATGAATACATATATCCCCTCCCTTTCGGACCTCCTTCCTTCCTGTTCAGGTCACCACTGAGCTTTCTATTTTATACATAGTATCAATAGTGTATATGTGTCAATTCCAAAGTCCCAATTGCTGCCACCCCTCTTCTCCCTTGATATCCGCACGTTTGTTCTCTGTGTCTCTATTTCTTCTTTGTATAAAGGATCATCTATACCATTTTTCTAGATTCTACATTCACTCATTAAAATACAATATTTGTTGTTCTCTTTCTGAGTTATTTCACTCTATATGACACTCCCTAGGTCCATCCACATCTCTACTAATGACTCAGTTTCATTCCTGAGAAAGGATAGTCTTTCTAACAAATGATACAAGAACAATTAGATAGCCATATGCAACAACAACAACAACAATAGAATCTGATACCCAATCTCATATCATATGAAAAATTACTCAAAATAGATATGGACCTAAATGTAAAACCTAAAACTATAAGAATTCTAGAAATAAAAGGAAGA
>SJYC01005320.1:0-38852 GCA_006408675.1 Madoqua kirkii | reverse complement strand
GATTAAAAATAAATGTTGTGAATAGATTGATGAGCTTACAAATGTACATGTAATACACTTATTTTTCTTTTATCCTCTAAGGAAAATTCAATCTCAGATAGAAAATAAAATCTATAGAACACAGGAGAATATAAATAAGAAAAAATAATAATGTGAGAGTGTTATGATAGATACATCATGTGAAATAACACACAATCAACATGAAGTTATTAAATACTTCCTCTGGAGAGGTAGTATTATGCAGATCTTGTCATCCAACACCCAGACTATTATAAAGTCTTCCTGCCTACAGTCTTGATTCTCTCAAATATATTTTCCAAGCTACTATTAAGATTTTTTCTGAAAGATAATCTGACTTGGTCTCTGCCATCCTTCACATATTTCAACAGTGTTCAGATATCTACAGGTAAAGTCTGCCACCTAAAACTCGTCATGACTTGATCCTAGCTACTTATTCAGCTATTACTGCCATGCTGCCCTGCACAGTCAGATTACCCCTCATTGTGAATATGGTCCAGAAACTACTTGCAATTTCTCTTAACCATCCACGCCTCTTCTTAAGTTTTCTTTTTTAAAATATTTTATCTTAATAGAAATTTAATTTTGAAAGTTCTTATAATAGTTGTGGCCACACTGTATAAGCCAAAAAAGAATTTTAAATAGATCTTCCTCATGCTCTAGACACATACTGATTAAAAATAATTCTATATCTTACCCTATACACATGAATCCAACTTTGGATGCATCTTCTAAACCTTTAAGACTTTCCTTTATTCCAAGAGGTCTTCTATGACACCTGGTATAGTGTAATCTGTGATGTGCTCACCTATGGCTCCCCTCGGAAGCACTCCTTCTTCCCACCTGCTGGGAATATTGCACCCTAACAGCTTGTACCCATGGTCCTCTAAGTATGCCTGTGTGTGGCTGAAGAAAGTCATATCATTCAAGGTCACTGCTCCTTCCTACAGACAGATTGCATCTAGTGAGTCAGTACAGGAATATATTCAAGACTGCTTGCCCTAATTCAGGAGAGTTCTGAGAGACTATCCAGGGCTTTCACTTGAAATTAGCTGATATGGTCACTGTGACTGCATGTGAGCCCAACGTCTCCTTCTGCTTAGTGCTGCTTTCTTCAGCCTGCCACGGGAATCAGTCCTAAAATCATTCCTATAAATCTCCCTACACTGATTTCCCGAAAAGTGTGACATCACCCTCATTTTCAGGTCAGTTTGGATGCTTTGTGGTCCCAAACAAAGATTCATAACAATCTGTAAATATCCACAAATCTGACTGCCAACCTGCCAGTGCAAGAGATGTGGGTTCAATTCTTGGGTTTGAAGACTCCTGGAGAAGGAAATGGCTACCTACTCTAGTATTCTTGCCTGGAAAATTCCATGAACAGAGGAGCCTGGAGGGCTCCAGCTCATGGCATCGCAAAAGAGTTGGACACAAATTAGCGACTAAATAACAAACAATCCACATTTTTTTTTAATGGTTTCTATAGACTAGAAACTTAGAAATTAGTGGGAAAGATCATACACATGGTAAGATAACCACATAACAATGTCTATGATCTTTCTCACTAATTTCTAAGTTTCTAGCCTATAGAAACCATTTATTTCAATTTTGAAGATGTATACCTAAGCCAGCTAAATTATTACTAACAATTAATATTTGTTATTTGCTGAATATACACTATGCATCAGATGCCTTGTTTTATATAAGAAAATTAAAGTACGATACTTCACACAAGGTCACAGGTACTAATAAAATTTACAAGTTGAGCTTTGATCTTATAACTACTCACCATATGGCCATGCCTTAATAAAGGGAAATGCATCAGTTAATTTCTGGAATTAAATACACTCAAATAACATATTCTAAGAGATAAAATATGTTTCTTCTAACCCCATTTCTGTCTTCAGTAATCTGAATGTTGTGGACACATAATTTAATTGCTCAATTTTCCATCCTATAAATTATTTGTAAAGCTTCTTGCAGCTCAGAACTTACTCACTAGAATAAAATCACCTTTCAGTTCAGTTCAGTCGCTCAGTCGTGTCCGACTCTTTGCGACCCCATGAATCGCAGCGCACCAGGCCTCCCTATTCATCACCATCTCTCGGATGCCATCCAGCCATCTCATCCTCGGTCGTCCCCTTCTCCTCCTGCCCCCAATCCCTCCCAGCATCAGAGTCTTTTCCAATGAGTCAGCTCTTCTCATGAGGTGGCCAAAGTACTGGAGTTTCAGCTATAGCATCATTCCTTCCAAAGAAATCCCAGGGTTGATTTCCTTTAGAATGGACTGGTTGGATCTCCTTGCAGTCCAAAGGACTCTCAAGAGTCTTCTCCAACACCACAGTTCAAAAACATCAATTCTTCAGCACTCAGCCTTCTTCACAATCCAACTCTCACATCCATACATGACCACAGGAAAAACCATAGCCTTGACTAGATGGACCTTAGTCAGCAAAGTAATGTCTCTGCTTTTGAATATACTATCTAGGTTGGTCATAAAAATCACCTTTATGTATACATTTATTTTTTACTTTTCTCCCCTTTAATTCTTTGATAAATGATTACATTTTGATCTCACTTTAAAAAAATACTTCAGTAAGGTTTTTTTTATCAGCTTGGGGCTTAGAGGAACCTTTTTATTCTTATTAAAACTTTGCTGATTGTTGCTGGTATGAATAGTCAGTGGAGGAACACATGCTGAGGGTAAAGCTGCAAACTTTGGCCACCTGATGCAAAGCACCAACTCATTGGAAAAGACCCTGATACTGGAAAAGACTGAAGGCTGGGAGGAGAAGGGGAGGACGACAGAGGACAAGATGGTTGGGTAGCATCACTGACTCAACGGACATGAGTTTGAGCAAGCTCTGGGAGGAAGTGAGGGACAAGGAAACCTGGAGTGCTGCAGTCCATGGGATCACAAACAGTCAGACCTGCCTGAGAGACTGAACAATAGCAACAAATATTTGGAGTTAAAAAAAAATACATAGCCACCATCACATCGAATGCTGAAAAGAAAAATTTAATTGTAGGTTTAGAGATATACTATGATCTACCAGAAAGAGCTCTGGAGTTGTGTCCAACTCTTTGTGGCCCCTTGGGATTCTCCAGGCCAGAATATTGGAGTGGGTAGCCTTTCCCTTCTCCAAGGGATCTTCCCAACCCAGGGATCAAACCCAGGTCTCCTGTGTTGAAGGCATATTCTTTCCCAGCTGAGCCACAGCGGAAGCCTGCAGTCAGAAGATGTGGAAACTTAAATAGTGAAATCTGGCTCCACTATCCATAAAGCCAACTTGATTCCATCAGTCAGTGTTCAGTCAGGGAAACAAAAGCTTGATGGTGGAAATAGGGATTTATTTATACATATTACACCTTACACAAATATAAAATGAGTTTGGGAAGTGAAGTTCAGGAAGATATACTTGAACCCTAGTGTGGTGGTGGAGAAACTGGAGCCAGCAGGGAAATTTGATAAATCAGGTACATCCAAAGTGGACCACAGCAGAAGAGATCTCAGAAAGCTGTAACAATGTCACCTGGGGCTGTGCAGTCAAGCATCTGGTGGTGAGTCTGGACACATACTTAGCATGGGGGGAAGCAAGCCAGATTCAGAGTAGAAAGGGGACAAGCCGAGAGCTGCTGGACACCTCTGACCCCGAGCATTACCATGTCTAATGGTAATCTGAGAACCAGACCACACTTCATACTTCCTGCTAATCTGAGAGCTAGACTACGCTTTACTTCCACCAAGTCTCATGCAAAGTCCTCACTGGGCCAACTCTAACCTGAAACAGTACAAAGAAGATTTTAAGAAACATAGCTCTTAGATTAACCAAGTTGACAGTAGCATAATCTAGCCTAAACTTGGGCAAATCACATAATATATTTATACCTCAGTCTTTTCATCTTTAGGTGAGGATAATGTCCTCTCTTTTGTAGTTCTCACCATTTTGTTATATGAATCCAATTAGAAGAGTTTGTAAACATATTTTTGTATTGGGCAAGATTAAGTGTGATACAACTATGAAATATGTTTTATTGTTTAATTCAAGTTTTATCATACTCAAGATGTTTATTATTTATTCAATAAAAAATTAAGTATATTTCCTCTATTAAAGTTCAACTCTCCACCACCACTGTCCCCAAAATGTCTTTTACTGATTGGTAGTTATCTGTTTACTTCTTTGGATGCAGGACCTAGTTCCGATTCCCTCAAAGCATCTGAGGTCTCTTTAGTCATCTTTTACTGAGAGCAATCTATCACACACTCATCATTAGCATTAAAAAAAAAAATCATGGTCAGTTTTCCTCAGAAATAAATCATGGTCGGTTTTCCTCAGAAATGTCTCTTTATTAATTTATCTGATTATTTCTTTCTGATGAGATTCAAATTATATCTTTTAGCAAGAATGCTAGATAAATGATACTGTGTACTTCCCATTTATTATATTCAAAGACACAAAAGGTCATTTTGTCCCATTACTGGTTGGGCTGAGTTTAATAACTTTAAGTTTTGTGAGATTTTTTGGCAACAGAATATGTAGTTATAAAGAAAATTCATACAAGATATGTCACATAAAGCTGATTTGTGTTGGTTGAAGTGGTCGTGGGGACTTTATTACTACAATATCCCTTTGGTTTTCCCCTTCTAGTGCCTCAGACATTTGTAGAACACTGTACTATATTAGTATACCTGGAAAAATAACGATTTACCAACTGGAGATAAATTTTGCATATGATTTTGTCAAGTTACTTTGCATGTTAATTTTTTCCATTCTTGGTTTAGTTTGTTCTCTGAAGTTTATTCCTTTGATCTTTTTATATTAACTCAATTAATAAATTCTCAATTACAGATAGTATAATGATAGGCTTAAAGATAGCTCTTCTTTAAGCCAATAGAAAGTTTGTATTCATGAAATCTGAATGATAATGTTTAACTATTTAATTTACATTTTATATTTGTAATCTTGCCATTACATTTATAAGTATACTTTATAGTTTGGGAATATTCTCCTCTCCTCATTTTATCATTCCCCTGTTATTTGTTGGGGATGAATGATGCTTTCAGGGTAGAACTGTCTATGGCTATGGTAAAGCCTTGCTCTGAAAGAGATTCCTATGTGTTTATTTTCTACCTTGATCGATCCAGATGGAAGAGATAAATAAGATGTTTAAACAAAATTATCCCAGAAAGCAACTTAAAAGTAATTTGGCCATTAAACATCTTTTTGCACAAAGTTTATTTTGGTAAACATCTTTATTGGGAAGCAGTTTTATGTATTGGGTAAAATATTGCATTGGTAATCAAAAGACATGAACTCTAGACTTGGATCTCTAGTTACTTTTCTGAGTGATCTTGAACAAGTTACCTTACTTTCCCAATTTTCAGGTACTCAGAAGTAAACTGAAGAGCAAAAGGAGTAAAAAGGAGGGATAAAAAGGATGAAGTCTTTCCAATTCCAAAATCCCTTTTTTCAGTCATTAAAGTCTTACCAAACCATGTAGTATTTTATGGACAAAACAAATTAGTGTGGATTGAAAAGAATTCTCTTGAGTCTCCCATGTAAATTTAAGTCCTGTATTTTTTATAGGTATTTCAAAAGTTTTTTCAATTCTTAGTGAAATGTTTTTAATTTGTCTGATCCTCTGGGCTGCATGGTCCTAGACAGAACAGTAGCATATGTGTTGAAATACTAAGGGGAAATTTATTTCTTACAGCAGTTCTGAATCGATTAAGGTAGAAAATAAACACATAGGAAATCTCTTGGCAGATTCTAGCCTCTTAAATTTTTAACCTAGATATCAAACCTAAGGCTTTAAGTAGTTTTATTTGTATTTTCAAATAATTTCTCCAACTTGGGAGTTGTATTAATTTTATTTAGACTATGATGTTTGTTGTGGCTATGCTTTCTAAAACAGAGAAGGAAATGATAATGTTTAACTATTTAATTTACATTTTATATTTGTAATCTTGCCATTACATTTATAAGTATACTTTATAGTTTGGGAATATTCTCCTCTCCTCATTTTATCATTCCCCTGTTATTTGTTGGGGATGAATGATGCTTTCAGGGTAGAACTGTCTATGGCTATGGTAAAGCCTTGCTCTGAAAGAGATTCCTATGTGTTTATTTTCTACCTTGATCGATCCAGATGGAAGAGATAAATAAGATGTTTAAACAAAATTATCCCAGAAAGCAACTTAAAAGTAATTTGGCCATTAAACATCTTTTTGCACAAAGTTTATTTTGGTAAACATCTTTATTGGGAAGCAGTTTTATGTATTGGGTAAAATATTGCATTGGTAATCAAAAGACATGAACTCTAGACTTGGATCTCTAGTTACTTTTCTGAGTGATCTTGAACAAGTTACCTTACTTTCCCAATTTTCAGGTACTCAGAAGTAAACTGAAGAGCAAAAGGAGTAAAAAGGAGGGATAAAAAGGATGAAGTCTTTCCAATTCCAAAATCCCTTTTTTCAGTCATTAAAGTCTTACCAAACCATGTAGTATTTTATGGACAAAACAAATTAGTGTGGATTGAAAAGAATTCTCTTGAGTCTCCCATGTAAATTTAAGTCCTGTATTTTTTATAGGTATTTCAAAAGTTTTTTCAATTCTTAGTGAAATGTTTTTAATTTGTCTGATCCTCTGGGCTGCATGGTCCTAGACAGAACAGTAGCATATGTGTTGAAATACTAAGGGGAAATTTATTTCTTACAGCAGTTCTGAATCGATTAAGGTAGAAAATAAACACATAGGAAATCTCTTGGCAGATTCTAGCCTCTTAAATTTTTAACCTAGATATCAAACCTAAGGCTTTAAGTAGTTTTATTTGTATTTTCAAATAATTTCTCCAACTTGGGAGTTGTATTAATTTTATTTAGACTATGATGTTTGTTGTGGCTATGCTTTCTAAAACAGAGAAGGAATTGTTTTATTTAACAAAATTTGTATTTTATAATCCTTAAACTGAGATGAAGTATTTCAAGAAGAAAAAGACATGATCTTTACAAAGTCACTGTGTCTTCTTCAGGTCTTATAAGGGTCATGAAATTTCTTGACTTTAATGCAGATTAATGTCAGTCTCCAGAATCTTAGATTTTTCCAAGACGAGAAACACCTTGATGCTGCTAGGTCTAAGAATTCCCAGGATTCCTGCTCCAGAGTGAGTAATGCTGGGGCGCAGAGACTATTGTCCTGGAAATGTGTAGATTGGCAGATTGTTAGAACCATCTAACGCTGCCTCCAGGAAGTAATCTGTAGAAATGTCCTATGATCCCAGTGCTGGGGGTCCTCCTAAATATTGGCAACCACTGAAGTGATGAAGGTTCTATCTTCAATGAAGACAATATTTGTTATTTTCTATTATGTGCTGTCCTAGGGTAGTATTTCCAGAGATATTTCAGTACACTCATGTATGTGTGTGTGCACACATGTCTATACTCATGTGCCTTGGGGCCAGGGGTAGATAGCAGATAAACAAACAGGCAATTACAGTGCCATGAACATAGTGAGTTCAGGGATAAAGAGAAATATGGCATTAATAGGGGGACCTAACCCATTTTAGGGGGCTGGGGAGGCCTCCAAGAGGTGACCTAAGTTGACATTAAAATGGCAAATTAGATTTAGCTGGAGAAATAAGTCAAATTGGAGGTAGAAGAGTGAATAGCACATGTGAAAGCTTGTAAGTGAGACCCAGTATGTCTCATTAGGCGAACTGCAAGTAGTAAGGTATTGCATTTTATAGAGTATAAAAAGGTAATGATGGAGTATGATGCTAAGAGCAAAGAGGAGAGCCAGACAACTAGTAATATGTCAGAGACTTAGGACTTAGCCCCCAAGCGCAGCCTGTCTTCATGATCTTTTCTCACATTCATTCAATTTTTTTTTCACTCAAAGTTTTTATTACCCTGTTCAATAAATATGAGCGACAGCAGTGTGCAAAACATGTGGGTGAGGCAAAAACACACATTTATCCTTCAAGAGCTTAACCTCTTTCCTGACTTGATTGTCTTAGCTCAGACTGTTTTTAGGTTGGGTAACGAGCCCCTTCTGTGTGCTCTCCCTGTGCTCTCTGCATACCTTTCTCAGACTTCTTATCACAGCGGGTTGTAATGGACTATTCCCTTTGCCATTTCTAGGAGGTCAGGGACCTCTCTACAATGCATGGCATATGTCTGGAAAGGAAGCACTTTCTAATAAGTATATGAAGACATATCAACAAAGATATCTTTTGTGAATTCAGCAAGCACAGCTGATTACTATATGGCCATTATTGATCCAGATGCTAGAAATTCAGAGACCAAGTCAATATCCAGAGGTTTATAGTAAAGAATGGCAACATATGACAGTTTCCATGTAAAGTTTTTAATAAAGTATTATTTTTTAATTTCTTGGATTGTTACTTGGATGAGATTCATTTCTTTGAGCCATTCAACTGCAGACTTTTCTGTTTATTTTTTTAATCTCCAAAAGTTATGCAAGAATTTCTATTTTGCATGATGCCAAGCAAATGAAATAAAATGTTAGTGAAATAAATGTAAGGCATATCTTATTCCCTCGGCTGATTAATTCTGGAAAAGGATGCTTTCTTGCTGTCATAAATAAGTAGTTTGTGGGTTACAAGGACTAAGTACTCTGCCTACAATTTTGATAGCTGCCACTAGGTGAGTAAACTGATTTTTTGTTTGTTTGTTTTTTAGAAATCACAGGTAAGTAACTGTGAAGTTATCAGAAAGTATGAGATTTAGTTATATTTTTTAGTGAAAAGCTTTTAACTGATGAAAATGACAATATAAAATGTTGACTACCCTGTAACTAATACAGTGCTTTTCCTCTGTAGATGATTTATTTATTTTTGAGAACCTTTACTCATTTCAACCATAAGTAGTTACTCATGAAGCTTCCCTAATGGTTCAGTGGTAAATAATCCACCTGCCAGTGCAGGAGACGTGGGTTTGATCCCCGGTGGGAAGATCCCCTGGAGAAGGAAATAGCGACTTAACTCCAGTATCCTTTTTTTTGAATTCCCATGGACAGAGGAGCCTGGGGGGATACAGTCCATGGAGTCTCAAAAGAGTCGAACACAACTTAGCAACTAACAAGTGTATATGAACATTAAATGCTCAACTATAAATTCTGTGCTGATAGTATAATCATAACATTTAACTCTGCTGCTGCTGCTGCTGCTAAGTTGCCTCAGTCGTGTCCAACTCTGTGCAACCCCATAGACAGCAGCCAACGAGGCTCCCCCATCCCTGGGATTCTCCAGGCAAGAACACTGGAGTGGGCTGCCATTTCCTTCTCCAATGCATGAAAGTGAAAAGTGAAAGTGAAGTCACTCAGTTGTGTCCGACTCTTAGTGACCCCATGGACTTCATCCTAGCAGGAGATTTTCCAGACAAGAGTACTGGAGTGGGTTGTCATTGCCTTCTCTATATTAATTGAACATTTGTGTGTGTTTAGTTTTCAAGTCGTGTCCAACTATGCAACCCTGTAGAATGAGCTCCCCAGGCTCCTCTGTCCATGGGATTTTCCAGGCAAGAGTACTGGAGTGTTAGTGGAGTGCTTAGCCATTCCCTTCTCCAGGGGATCTTCCCAGCCCAGGGACTGAACTCAAGACTTATGCTGTGTCTCCTTCATTGCAGGCAGATTCTTTTACCACTGAGCCACAGGGAATGCCCAAAGTAAAAGTGTTAGTGGCTCTGTTGTGTCTGACTCTTTGCTATCCCATGGACTGTAGCCCACTAAGCTCCTCTGTCCATGGAATTCTCCAGGCAAGAATACTGCAGACTTTTCTGTTTATTTTTTTTAACCTCCCTTAGCCATTGCCTTCTCCAGTGGACATTCGCAACCCAGGTCCCCTGCAGATTCTTTACCATCTGAGCCAGCAGGAAAGCCCTTTGCTTGAGCATTTACTTCATGCCAAATATTTGCAGAATGCTTAGATATGTCTCTTTTGATACTAACATACAAGTGCTTAAACTGTTCTGCTCATTCTTTTTTGAAATAATCAAAAAGAAAAAAAAAGAAAGTGAAGTAGCTGTCGTGTCTCACTCTTTGCAACCCCATGGACTGTAGCCTACCAGGCTCCTCCATCCATGGGATTCTCCAGGCAAGAATACTTGAGTGGGTTGCCATTTCCTTCTCCAGGAGATCTTCCTGACCCAGGGATCAAACCGAGGTTTCCTGCATTGCTGGCAGACACTTTACCCTCTGAGCCACCAGGGAAGCCCTAAAGAATCAAAAGTCCTGTTTTATTACTTGCCCCAGAAACTCAATGAAACACCTGGAGAAAGAATAATTTTAGTCTTATTCATTTTTAGACTGCAAATGAAAAACACTTCATTCTCCTCACATGTGTTTGTGATCAATTCTAGAGAAAATTTTCCAGATCTGAAGATCAGAAGTCATTATATAAACAACTGGTGTCACAACATTGTTGTAAAATAATATTTTAATTAACTGTGCCTTAAAAATAATGGATGTGTTAAAGAGCAAATGAGTAGTTTGTACCTATTTATAATCTGATTTTTAAATATACCTAGTATTCTTTCTTAGAAGAAGAATTACATTTGAATATGATATACTTCTTTAATGTCTCCTAACTTAGAGCATATGCTGACAATTAGAGATATTAAGTCAATATTTTGGCTTGTTAATAAATAATAATTATAATATACTTAGTGGTCCAATATTCATAGTTATTTTGTTTTTTCTCTTATGTGAATATGGTTTTGCTTTAATTTATGTAACTTCACTAAAATTACTCTGTTAATAGCTGTTACAATTCTTTTGAAATCAGAATCTGCATTCATTGATTTATTCAGTCAGCTGGTCACCTGTCAGACATTTACCATGTTGCTGTTATTTCCTTGGTACTGGTACTAC
The DNA here is from genome assembly GCA_006408675.1 of Madoqua kirkii. Taxonomy (NCBI): domain Eukaryota; kingdom Metazoa; phylum Chordata; class Mammalia; order Artiodactyla; family Bovidae; genus Madoqua; species Madoqua kirkii. The sequence goes on along the minus strand of SJYC01005320.1, from coordinate 27,945 downwards.
TCAGTTGTTTGCAAAATTTGAGTATGCATGTAGTCAACTAAGATGTTTATCTAAAGGGTAGATTTCTGAATCTCACATCCAGCGATTCTGATCCTGGGATAGAACCTACGTATCTCAAGCCTACCAAGTATACCCAGATGATGCGGGCAGAATCAATACTTTAATGACACTGAAAGGAAACATCATCCCTGCTGATCTTGTGGAACTAATAGATGAAGAGATGGAAGAAAATATGAGTTAGTTGACCTAAAAGTTTCAGCTGCAGTATATGTTAACATGCCCCTTTGATTTATTTGTTTTGTACTGTTTTGGCTTTTGATCAAGGAATTATAGAACTTTTAAAAGTTTTGCTGGAGCTATGCATCTTCTCCCCAGAATAAATGAACAAGCACAGATTTTGCTTGCATTTACATGTGATTCAGCTTCATAGTAAGAACCCTTGGAATTAAGCTAAGCTGGGCAATAAAGAAAAGAGGTCAATTTGGCTGAGGTTGAGGATGGAAGGGGGTTCATTGGAGGAGATCAAAGGGGACCAGGAAAAGCTTCCTAGAGGAAATTTTTGGTTATTTGTGAAGAATAAGTGTCCACAAAGCTTGTATGGAGGATGGTGGCAGGAGGAAGAAAGTCTTGAGGTTGTAACGAGAAGGAGCAATGTGGGCAAACACCCAGAGGTGGGAGAGAGCCTGCCTTAGTTAGACAAAAGCAAATATCTTATATGTTGAGGTTTGCTGCACTATAGAAAACGAAGGCCATATTACCTGATAAAGAAATGGACTCTATATTACATTACTTGTGGAGAGAAATAAGTGTACTGATGATTTTGGTCAAGAGAACAATCTGAAGCCTTATTTGCAGAACTTATAACAACACATTGTCCAAGTACAAGAGAACATATTTTCTCTTTGCAAAAATCCTCAGACAGTGTCTCTCAGTAGTTTTCAGCATTCTACTCACCCTTTCCTTCTCCTCTGTATTTCCCTAGGGAATGCTGGAAAGACAGTTTCTTGCTGTTCTTTAGACAGAAATAAAAATGAGAACAAAACTACCTCCCTTGAACTTGTTTATACTAAAAAAAAAAAGAAAAGAAAAGAAAAATGACCAGTTTCAATCATAAGTTTTACAAGTTCCTGGCTTAATTTTTGTTAAAAAAGCAAACCCGTAAACTCTCAGAGATGGCTGTTGGCCTGGTCTGCTAGGCACCAGAAGAGGTCTGGTCAATGAGCCACTCACTCAGAACTAACTCTGTCAGCCACACATGATGCCAAATTGAAATAAGTTTAAGGAACTGTTTATGTTCTTTACAGGGGTCTCAGTGCCATGTAATTCACTTGGCACTCATTTTTTTTAATGTATCCTTAGAAAAGGGAGGAATACTAGAAGAACATTATTTTTCTTTAGAACTAAAAACAGAGAATCGCTATAGTATGTATTTCTGAACTTTGAGAAATGGGATTTCATTGTTACAGCTTTCAGGAAGATACATTTTATACATGTACAGAATAGAGTGTACCCTCAGCACTGTGCAAAAGCACTCAGAGATAACAGAGTGCAAGTTTACCATTTTGTTTTTAATGGAGAAAGAATTGATCATAAATTTTAAACAAATGAAATCATCTAACTGAGAAAAATGGATCAACTCATTTTTATCAAAGTTCTACATTATATTAACATTTGTAAGTCAAGAATTCTCCAAGAAAGTCTTCAACATTACATGAACCAAGAACTTCCAGATGTTCAAGCTGGATTTAGAAAAGGCAGAGGAACCAGACATCAAATTGCCAATATCTGTTGCATTATAGAAAAGCATGAGAATTCCAGAAGAACATCTAATTCTGCTTCACTAACTATGCTAAAGCCTTTGATCTTGCGGATCATAAAAAACTGTGGAAAATTCTTAAAATGATGGGAATGCCAGACCACCTTACCTGCTTCCTGAGAAATCTGTATGCAGGTCAAGAAGCACCAGTTAGAACTAGACATGGAACAATGGACTGGTTCCAAATTGGGAAAGGAGTATGACAAGGCTGTATATTGTCACCCTGCTTATTTAACTTATATGCAGATTACATCATGAGAGATGTGGGGCTGGATGAAGCACAAGTTGGAATCAAGATTGCCAGGAGGAATATCAATAACCTCAGATATGCAGATGATACCACCCTTATGGCAGAAAGTGAAGAGGAACTAAAGAGCCTCTTGATGAAAGTGAAAGAGCAAAGTCAAAAAGTTGGCTTAAAATTCAACATTCAGAAAACTAAGATCATGGCATCTGGTTCCATCCCTTCATGGCAAATAGATGGGGAAACAGTGGAAACAGTGACAGATTTTATCTTCTTGGGCTCCAAAATCACTGCAGATGGCAACTGCAGCCATGAAATTAAAAGATGCTTGCTCCTTGGAAGAAAAGTTATGACCAACCTAGACAGCATATTAAAAAGCAGAGACATGACTTTGCTAACAAAGGCCCATCTAGTCAAAGCTATAGTTTTTCTAGTAGCCATGTATGGATATGAGAGGTGGACCATAAAGAAAGCTGAGCGCCAAAGAATTGATGCTTTTGAAGTGTGATGTTGGAGAAGACTCTTGAGAGGCCCTTGGACTGCAAGGAGGTCCAACCAGTCCATCCTAAAAGAAATCAGTCCTGTATATTCATTGCAAGGGCTGATGCTGAAGCTGAAACTCCAATACTTTGGCCACTTCATGTGAAGAATTGGCTCATTGGAAATGACCTCATTGGAAAGTTAGAAGACAGGAGGAGAAGGGGACGACAGAGGATGAGATGGTTGGATGGCATCACCAACTCAATAGACATGAGTTTGAGCAAGCTCTGTGAGGAAGCCCTGCGTGCTGCAGTCCATGGGACCACAAAGAGTCGGACATGACGAAACTGAACTGAAGTCAAAAAAAAGGACATTAAAAATCTGTGTTGTCAAAACTTAGATGAAAAATGAGTATACAATTTAAATATGTAGAATGAAAACTAATACTATATTAAGCAATCATAATAGAATTAGGGAATAAATGAAACTGGCTTCTCTGAAGTTTCTGATTATTTGGGGCTGAAATTTCCTGTAATTCTGGAAATGTTTCTTTCTTAATCACAGCACAGATTTCCATGACCCTTGCTATCTCAGGCATTTTTCACACTTGCACATCTTCTACTGATCATGTTAAAGATATGTATCGAATTCCATACCTGCATCAGGACATCTGAGCCTTAAGAAGCAAATAAGATACTCCTTCTTAAATGATGGTTAGAGTAATACACTAATGCCATTACAATACACCATGGGGTTGCAAATAGTCAGACATGACTGAGCGACTGAACTGAACTGAACTAATACACTACACAAATTCTGATGATTTACCAATGATATAGTTCCATTTGTGAACAGATAATGCCAACTTAAAAAGACAGTATCATGAAGGAAGATTTCAGAAAGTAGAAATGAGAATTAAAATATAGGTTGGAATGGGTGATATTTTCAGGGATTTTTCCAAGTATCAATTATAAGTAAAGAAAGGAAAAAATGTATATACTGGATTCAGCCAAGAAAAACATAGGATTCTCAAAACGTTATAATTTTAATTTATTAAAGAATAAATGTTTGAATTCAATTCAGTTCAGTCGCTCAGTCGTGTCTGACTCTTTGCAACCCCACGAACCAGAGCAGGCCAGGCCTCCCTGTCCATCATCAACTCCCAGAGTTCACCCAAACTCATGTCCATTGAGTCAGTGGTACCATCCAACCATCTCATCCTCTGTTTTCCCCTTCTCCTTCTGCCTCAATCTTTCCCAGCATCAATGAACACCCAGGAGTGACTTCCTTTATGATGGACTGGCTGGATCTCCTTGTAGTCCAAGGGACTCTCAAGAGTATTCTCTAACACCACAGTTCAAGAACATCAATTCTTTGGCATTTAGCTTTCTTTATAGTCCAACTTTCACATCCATACATGACTACTGGAAAAGCCATAGCCTTGACTGGACGGACCTTTGAATTAAAGGATTATTATTCAGGCCTCTGGGTTCAAAATAATGTAGACCTTAACTTAGGTGGTCATCAAAGCGACTCTGGTTTCTTGTTCTTTGTGCTTAGTATTCTGCTTGCTCTGTATAAAAATGAGAAAAACTTTCAAAGGAAATGGGGCCTGTTAATTTGAGAAAACTGGCCTTTTCTCATCTTTTATTTCCCCAGCTTATTGCCTACATATGTGTCTTATTTAGCTGCATGTCTATCTCACTATTATTGTCACTTTCAGTATGCTTATGCTATGTACCAATGACATATACATTTTGCTTGTTTAATTTAGACTTTTTTTGTTTAGCTAATGTTTACTGTGCTTCTCTGTTGTTTATAGTTATTGGTTAGGGAAGTTTGATTTCTTTGTTTAATTTTTTATTGATATGTATAAGTACTCTACATGCAACAATCTTTTCAAGACTCTTATATATATTGAGTTATATGTATTGAGCTCAGTTTCTCAGTTGCATTCATCTCTTCACAACGCCATGGACTACAGCCTTCCGGGCTCCTCTGTCCATGGGATTTTGCAAACAAGAATACCAGAGTGGGTTGCCATTTCCTTCTCCAGGGAATCTTCCCAACCCAGAGATCAAAACTGCATCTCTTGCATTTCCTGTATTGGTAGGCAGATTCTTTTCCACTTTGCCACTGGGGAAGCCCCTTTATGTGTATTACTTCATTTATTTGTCACAACAGTATTAGAAGGACACTACTATTATCAGATTCATTTTATAGATGAGGCAACCGAGGATCAGAAAGGGTAAGAGCTACAGTGCATACCCAGACAGTTAAGCTCCCAACTCTGTTCTGTTATCTCTTGAGGTCTATAGACACTCATATGTAAATGTACATAATGCAGTCTTACTCATCAGAAGCTAATATTTTATATGTTTACTTTTTGTGGGCAGTGGGGAGATGAAAGAAGGAAAAATTTTAGTTAATGACTTAATTGTCGATTATTTTCTTCATTCATACTTACTCTGTACCAAACCACCTATATCTTGTTGATCTTTACATACTTAAGTATCTCTCAGTCTCCATCTTGTCCTTAATTTTTAATTGCCAACCATATGTTATTAGATCTTTTAATCTTCCTACCCACATTCTCTTTTCTTTTGAAACTTCATATGAATTTTTCCTTCTACTTACACATTCATAACTATGAACATAGATCATTGTCATACAACTCTCTGTCATAGGCATATGTTCACTCTTTTTCTCATAGGTGCACCAACTTTACTTCATATTTTCCTTCAAATTTACCATATTACTTCACATTTACAGGCTATTGCAAATAAGTACATAATCCATTCACCTATGAATGTACAGTAACAGAATATGTCTCTAGCATAGGAAAAATAGTGTTGCAGAAAATGGCACATTTAATACTGCCTGCTCCAACAGATACTGCAGTCCTAAGATTCAGCATTGGAAAGACCTCTATCTAATAAATAAGATGAAGCTTTGAAACACATCTTTAAGAAGAACATTTATGTTCCACAGGGAATTATGCAACAGAATGGAACTTATGCATACCTATAGATCCCTTGGTCAAACTTGATATTCTCATTTCTCATATTTGCTTTAGGAGTTTATTCCATGAGATATTTCTTCAAATTTCTGGTGGCAGCCACAAACTAATTCCATCCTTATTAAAACATTGTCCCATTAATATTTGAGCAGACCACTAGATCATTAATATTGGACAAATTTCAAATCAGGAAAAAAAAAGCCCATGGCATTTGAATTGTAAAACATAATTATATTATTGGAGTTAAAGTATTACTACATATAAACAATCTCTTGTGATAAGTCAGTCTTAACAGTTTGAATTCTTAATTCATATTGACTCAATAAATATTTGTTAACACCTATCATGTAAATCATATATGGAGTTTACAAAGATGGCTAAGACAGGAAGAGTTCTCATCAAATGCTTAATAGTCTGATGAGGAAGAAAAGACACATATATAAAGAGAAATCCTACAATAGGCAAAATGAGATATGCCACAGGAGAAGCAACTTATCTGTGCAACAGCAATTTATAGGAGAAAGAAGAGAAAAGGCTTCCTGCATAATACTTTGTCTTGAAAGATGCTTGATTTTAGACTTGGGAGCAAAGAATCAATTCAGTAAAGTTCTGGTCATTTATAAGCCCAACATGTGCCTACACAATCCTGCACAATCTCTTTATTTAAAGAGAATAAAATGTTTATCTTGATGATGCTATTTTGAAAAGAAATAGAAAACATTGTTTAACTAGAGATAAGTTTACTATATTAGGAATGGCAATATAGAGCTCAAGTCTTCTTTGTGCTAAGATAAAATTTATGTTCTTGTCTGTATCTTAAGACTTCCAGCCTTAGTAATCCCCACTGTAGAACTCTATACTTAACAAAAAGACCATTTTTTGAAAACAAAACAAGTAATTTTCAGCTTCAAATACTAACAGAAATGAAAAAAGGAATAAAAATCTATCTTAAGTGCTTAGTATCTTAATAAGTTCTTTGCCTGCCTTTTTACTTGACGTTCCCAACACATTCAAAGGACTGATGAGTCCCCTTTATATCTTACCTTTTTTGATCTTAAATTACTTCACTGTAATTATGCTATGAATTTCACACCCCTTTTATTGAAAATATCCTCCTCATCCCTCCCACAAAGTGCAAGTCCTCCATAGCTTCCAAAGCTAATTTTTTCCACTAAACTTTTTGAAAACTTTAGCATCTTTTTTCCCTTACCTTCTTTCATACAATACTAATCATTGTATACCTCTCTACGACCTCTTCATGACACCAAATCAATGCCTAATCTTGCTCCAAGTCTACACTAAGGCAAACACTGGTTTCTCTCTATGTAGATTGACAAGAGAAATATTGTCTTTACTTTCAGCAAAAGATGTTACCTATATCATTTAAACTCAGTGCTAAAAGACATGTTCTGGTATCACTCTTTGCTGGTGCCCAGCCTTTTTAGTAGGGTAGGGGCAGGGCAGGGAGAGTGGTTAAAGCAGAGACAGCCCTGGAGCAGCAACCAGAAGATATAACAGTGTTGGGAAACTCTGTCAAATTGAGTCATTGCTACCAGGCTCTGAAAGAGAACCGTGGGGGTTATTTTGCATTTTCTTCAAGTGATTATGAAAAAGACAAACTAGTTCCATATGGTGGCAGGGAAAGAACTCAGCCAAAATAAAAATCTGCTCAGCTTGTCAGTACATAAGACCTTAAAGTTCAGATATCTAAGAGTCTGTCTACTGTTTAAAAGGCACTGAGGCCAAACTTCAATTTGTCATACATACAACTCCCACTGCCTGGATAATGAAAGAGACCCTCCCCTCGTCCCACCCCCAGTACAGTGAAGATATAAAACATGAGAGGTATAACAATCCCTTAAATAGACAAAATCAGTGAGAAACTGGATGCATGGTATTGGGCTGCTTATTTTAAAGAAAAGAAAATTATAGAATCACTTTATGATGCAGCTGTATATATTGAGACCTACTTCTCCATAATAGAACGCACTGTTGTCCCACATTCATTAGGAAATATGCTTTAGTCTTTCTAGTTATTGAAACCTGTAAGCGAAAGAAGAAGTATATTTTCAACAAGAATGACTAGAAAATCATAATTTCAGTATGAATATTTCGTTTTCCCTTCAGACGCTAATTGAAAAAATAAAAATACTGACATTCTTTACAGTCACTGAGCAATTGGTACTCATATTTTTTCTCTTTAATTAGGGAAAATAGGTTTAAAAGGATAAACACCATGATTTTATTTTGTGGCTGCCTTTTTGGTCAGAGCTATGGTGTTCTTTGGGGGTTTGTTCTATTGTTATTTTTTGTTGGTTGTTGTTGTTTTAGCATCCTTCATACTTCAGTTCCTAAGCCAAATTCTTTGTTCTGAAATAACATTTGCTTTTTATCTCCTAACACATCATCCTTCATGTAGGCCACATCGACACTGGCTGAACACAAGAAATACATGTCCACGATTCTCATAGTGTTATTTTGGGGGAAGCATTCTCTCCAGTGACTCACACTCTAAGTCCTTTCAGCAGAGTCAGACGCATGGCTGACTTTGGCCCTTCTGTATATTGACTTTTCTTTTGTAAAGTGACATTCCATTAGTAGAATAGAGAAAGTCATGGATAGTTAATTATACATAAAGCTTTTAGAAATTAACCAGAACCTCTAATAAAAAGAACCACATAAATATTCTGTTTGAGGCTCAATTCAGATAAGTTTTCTTATCTAACTAGAAAAAATACTTGGCATTAGTGAATGGCCAGCACTTAGTCTGGCCCTATCAAATAACCAACTATGATTGTTAGCTTGAGTTAATAATTGCTATTCTGTGCTAGCTAAATAGCTGCTAAGAATGAATGAACCCCTTAACTGTGAAGAGACCTATCCTTGATTATGCTGTTACTCCGAGAATCCTTGTGGGATTCTGCAGAAGCACACTTGTCCTCATTTGTAAAAATCTTAAAAGAGTGTTGAAAAAATTATATTTAAGGAATACTATCTGTATTTCCCAGTGCAAGAGAACAACTCTTGCTTAGAAGCATATAAGCAGCCCCCTGCAACATGTTAAGAATATAAACATAGAGGGGGTGAATTACTCCTGTATATAAATTACAAGTTCTGCTCAGACTTGTATGGTGAAAAATCCACTGTTCCTAAAAATATTGCTCTCTTCTATTACTTTTTACTGAGATATAATTGGCATATAACATTATATTAGTTTCAGGTGCAAGCAAAATGATTTAATATATGCCTATATGTATATATTGCAAAATAATCACCACAATAAGCCTAGTTAACACTCATCACCGTACATAGTTAAATTTTGTTTTCTTGAGACAAAAACTTTTAAGATATATTCTCCTAGGAACTTGCTAGTATATAATACAGTATTATTAACTATAATCACCATACCATACATTGCATCCCCAGGATTTGTTTGTTTTGTAACTGGAAGTTCCTACTTTTTGACTACCTGCCCCTATTTTGCCAACCCCTCACTTCTACTTTTAAATCATTGCAGCCACTCATGTCCCAATATTTACAGTGTACTGTCTTGAGACTTCCCTGTGCCTCTGCTTCTTGTTTTCAAGATCCCTAGACTGGGCAGGCCCTTAAGAAAATATTTCACGCTTTATTTGGCTTTTTGTTTTTGAAGTAATTTTAGCTAAAGAATTTACCATAAGCATTTTTATATTTTGAATGTCCTCTGATATCACTTGGCTATGCACACAATACAAATGAGACATTCAATAACACATAAGAACTAATGAGAATTGAGACATAAGTTCTCTTCCTTTATTCTACCTGCATAATATATCAGACCTGTTTCATATCCTGGAGTCTCTGAGAATATGAGAACAAAAACAGAACTGGAAAGATCAAGAGAAGTGTATGTGTGTGTGTATTTTTAAATTATTCAGTTGGTTGATAAGGAAGTGGGATTTTGAGTACCTGGCTAACTAAGATGCAAAAGCTGTCTTTCTGAAAATATGGGCCAGGCATATTTTAGTTATTAGAGCTATTTTTATTTGGATTTTATTTTACTTGCTACCTTCAGCCTACTGAAAGTTAATTATACAAATCATTAGTTCATATTCATAATTTCTTTATTCAGTAAATATTGAGCTTTCCTTCAGTATCAGACTGTTTATTCTAGATTCTGGTGATTCAGTTGTATCAGACATATCTTATGCCTCAAGGAGCTTACAACTTATTATGAGAGAAGACAAGAAAAGGCAAATAAAATATGGCACAGTTAAGTTTCATCATAAAGGAATCCATCTGGTGTTCTTTGAGATTATACTTGAAATAAATCTTCAAAGATGAGTAGGGGTTCAGCAGCTAGAAATTCTAGGCCTTCCAGGAAGAGAAGACAGAGAAATGAGAATCTGATGCTTTGAGGGAGCAAGTGTTTGGTAAGCCTGGAGCATTATGTATGTGCATGAAGTAAGAGCTGGGAGGTGTGAGGTTGGTGTGGGAAAAATAGAGGAGGGCTAGATCTTCAAAGTCCTTATAAACCACAATAAGAAACTTGGACTGTACCTTTCATGTGTTGGGAGAACAACTGAGGGATTTTAACCAGAGCAGAGTAATTACAATGAGAGGCATGTTTCGCATGAGCCACATGGAGAATGATTTTAAGGAGAAGAGGAAGGATCAGGGCTCAAGACATTGAGACTAGTTGTAAGATTTTTATCAGTAATACAAAGAAGAGCTAACAGGACTGTAAGACTGATGTTCAAGTCTTGATTAAGTGGATCTAGAAAACTGTCTCCTTTTACCCACAGAGCCTAACATCCGTTGTTGATGAGCTGCATGCTGGTGCAGGTCATAACAAAACAACATTGTAGTATTTATTCTACAATTTATTCTAACCCTAACATATATACTTGCATATATGCTTAGAGATATATAAAGACACTGTTAACTTTGTGACAATTGATGATATACTCATAGAATAGCTTCCAAATGATGTTGAAGAAGAATATGTGGTGGTATGGAAATATAGTCATAAAATCATATATGAAAAATGTGTTGTTAAAAAACATTATTTTATTTTCATTTGTGTTTATATGAGAAGAAACTTTAAAGGCTACAAAACTAACATAAGCGATTACTTCTGGAGTGCAGTTGAGATGAGCCTGTGGGCAGAAACTTTACTCTCATTGTTCAGAATTGTTTATAGAATATAATCAGGTATCACATGTATGCATGCATGCTCATTCACTTCAGTCCTGTCCAACATTTTGCAACTCTGTGGACTGTAGCCCACCAGGCACCTCTGAGAATGAGATTCTCCAGACAAGAATACTTGAATGAGTTGCCATACCCTCCTCCGAGAAATCTTTCCAACCTGGAGATGGAACCTGTGTCTCCTTCATTAGATATAAAGAATATTTTCTATTTGGAGAGGAAAAAAACAGGAAAAGACTAAGTGTATATAAACCATAATGTCAAGAGTAATTCTTTTTGCTTTTCTCTATTTCCCAAATTTCTAATTGTGCATTCCCATTGCCTTGGAAACACAAAGAAATGCTTGCAAATGATGAGACTTAAATTACAACCCTCATGTGAAAGTATTAGGGCTTCCCATTGGTGCTAGCGGTAAAGAATCCACCTGCCAATGCAGGAGACCTGAGAGACACAGGTTCGATCCCTTGGTCTGGAAGATCCCCTAGAGGAGGGCATGGCAACCCACTCTCGTATTCTTGCCTGGAGAATCTCATGGAGAGAGGAGCCTTGTGGGCTACAGTCCATGTGGTCACAGAGAGCTGGACACTACTGAAGCAATTTAAAAGCAATATTAAAAAGCAAGAGATATTACTTTGCCAACAAAGGTCCATCTAGTCAAGGCTATGGTTTTTTCAGTGGTCATGTATGGATGTGAGAGTTGGACTCTAAAGAAGGCTGAGCACTGAAGAATTGATGCTTTTGAACTGTGATGTTGGAGAAGACTCTTGAGAGGCCCTTGGACTGCAAGGAGGTCCAACCAGTCCATCCTAAAGGAATATTCAGTCCTGAATATTCATTGGAGGGACTGATGCTGAAGCTGAAACTCCAATACTCTGACCACCTGATGCGAAGAACTGACTCATTGGAAAAGACCCTGATGCTGAGAAGACTGAGGGCAGGAGGAAAAGGGGACAGCAGAGGATGAGATGGTTGGATGGCATCACCGACTCAATGGACATGGGTTTGGGTGAACTCTGGGAGTTAGTGATGGACAGGGAGGCCTGGTGTGCTGTGGTTCATGGGGTTGCAAAGAGTCGAACACGACTAAGCAACTGAACTGAACTGAACTGAACTGAACTGAACTCTAGCAACTTAGTTCAGGCACACATAAAAGTATAAATTATGTTCAGTACATCCAGTCACTAGTTACTATCAATTTAACATTTGTGCTCACTTATCCACAAAATACAATGTAGAAAATCATTATGTCCTGGTAAGTCTATCCCCATTATTAAGCTTAAAGCTACTGCAGGGAAAATGGTATTGACTTACCTTAAACCAATAAGAAGGCAAGTCATCACAAATTATAGAGAATCCAAGAATCAGAGTGGGAATTAGCATCACTCATCCAAGAGTGCCTGTGGGCTAAATTTACCCACTCCCAGTGGAGAGGGAGATTTCAGGCCAGCAGAGTCATAGGTACTTAATTTTGAAGTCATTCATCCTTCTCCCCAGACTCCGATTCTGTGTTCACCAACCAACTTTCTGATTATAATTTTGGCTTTCTGTGTGAAACTCCCTCTAAGGAGAACCTGAGACTGGGCGCCCTATTTTGACTGTAAATGGAGACCGGACATAAGTCTCCCTCGGTTTTTCATGTTGTGTGTCTGCCTCTGAGAGGCTGAGAAAGTGATCAGTTTAAAACTTCAGACCATATCTTGAGGGTCTGGTGAATTCACTCAGGTAACAGGTTCCTAGGACTCCCTTTGGTAACCTCTCACCTTGCTTTCCCCTGTTGAAACTCACCTCTACGTGGGCTGCCTACAATGTAAAATGCAAATTCCCAGTTGGAAATTCTACAGTTCTTGTGATGAGTGACTTTTAGCTCAATGTCTCCAGAGTTTTAAAATGTAAGCTTTTATGTGATAATTCAGCATTAGAAGCTTCCTTCAGTGTTCTGTTAGCTATAAGTTCTATTAATTTTTGAAACTACTGAAACTTGAGGAGGGTTTAGTTGTATGTTTCGCTCTTGCTAAAAAGTCTCTGCAGAATATATTTGAAACTATTTTGGCATAGTCATACAACAGTGCTGTTATTTGCTAAAAATATATCATCCATACAAAATAATAATGGGACAGTACATGTCCTTAGGTGCAAATGCATCATATTTATATGGAAAGTATATTTACATATGTATCTTCAAAATATTAACTGATATTTATTATCTGTTTAATAATAATGTAAAGTTTTGTTCAGAGCTGATCTCAGTCCTAGTAGCATCTCATTCGTACAGAGATTTAATCACCCATTATCTGTACTGTGGGTGGAGAAGATTCATAAATGAGACTCAGGCACAAAAGTGGTAACACACATGGATTTGAAGGGAGTATTGCTAGATGACTTTAATGAATGAGAACAGAGGGATATTAGGCAGAGTTAGAGAGAGGGGAAGGTCTCAATCAGAGAAGGCTCTGAGTATCAAACAGAGGCTACTGACAACCTTAACTAATTTGAGTCCTGAGGAGCTAGTGAAGGATCTGAGCAAGTTTACATTTGTTCAAAGTACCCAGATGGATATGAAAGCAGCATGTCAGGTCCATAGGAAATGAGCAGATGTGAGGGAACTACATTAGGCAACTACTGTGTTTTGTTCACTAGTTTTTGAATTCTAGACAAATATTCTTCAAAATGTTCTCCTTGGACAGTGTGCAAAAGTATCTGAGGTGCAAGTTGAAACCATACATTCCTCAGTCTAGTGAGTAGGTCTTTTTCACAGATAACCAGGTGATTTGATGTATGGGCAACTGTTGGAGAGCCCATGATCTAGGTTAATGTAAATTTTATATGAGAAATCTTCCTAGAGAGTAAAGCAGGGTTTTGAAGAATGCCATATTTGAGGTTAACAGTTGGGGTTTTGAAATTAATTTTAGGTATACCGCCAGAATGTAGGTCCCTCAGGGCATGGTGACATTCCATTTGTTTTATTTGCTGATATATCTTAAATGTTGAGAACAATTATTGATACATAGTATGTGCTCAACAAATATTTCTTTAGTGGATACATAATGATTAGTAAGAACTGGATTTTATCGTCAACAATTGCCATAAGCCTCTTTGAGCTTAGAATGAAAAATTGGGATATTGATACCTGAATCACAGATTTACTATAAAAATTCAATAACGCCAGGAAAGCATTTAACAAAGTGCTTGTCACACAGAGTAAGTACCCTTTAGCACATCATCAATATTCAATATTAACAAAATGATATAAGCTATAGCAACACTCTATGTATTTTGTTTAAGATTAATACTTATAGTAATAAAAATAAACCCATTTTCCTTTGGTAGATCTTGCATTATCAGAACAATATAAGTTTGAGTATACATGGTAAAACAAACATCAAGCACACAAGCTATAGAGAATTTTCAGTTCAGTTCAGTTGCTCAGTCATGTTCAACGCTTTGTGAACCCATGGACTGCAGCAAACCAGGCGTCCCTGTCCATCATTAATTCCTGGAGCTTGCTCAAACTCATGTCCATCAAGTGGGTGATGCCATCCAACCATTTCATCCTCTGTCAACCCCTTCTCCTCCTGCCTTCAATCTTTCCCAGCATCAGGGTCTTTTCCAATGAGTCAGTTCTTTGCATCAGGTGGCCAAAGTATTGGAGTTTCAGCTTCAGCATCAGTCCTTCCAGTGAATATTCAGGACTGATTTCCTTTAGGATGGACTGGTTGGATCTCCTTGCTATCCAGGGGACTCTCAAGAGTCTTCTCCAATACCACAGTTCAAAAGCATCAATACTTCAGCACTCAGCTTTCTTTATAATCCAACTCTCACATCCATACATGACTACTGGGAAAGCCATAGCTTTGACTAGATGGAGCTTTGTTGGCAAAGTAGTGTCTCTGCTTTTTAATATGCTGTCTAGGTTGGTCATAGCTTTTCTTCCAAAGAGCAAGTGTTTTTTAATGTCATGGCTGCAGTCACCATCTGATTTTGGAGCCCCAAACAATAAAGTCTGCCACTATTTCCATTTTTTCCCCATCTGTTTTCCATGAAGTGATGGGACTGTATGCCATGATCTTATTTTTCTGAATATTAAACTTTAAGCCAACTTTTTCACTCTCTTCTTTCACTTTCATCAAGAGGCTGTTTAGTTCTTCTTTGTTTCTGCCATAAGGGTGGTGTTATCTGCATATTTGAGTTTATTCATATTTCTCCCAGCAATCTTGATTCCAGCTTGTATTTCATCCAGCCTGGCACTTCACATAATGTACTCTGCATATAAGTTAAATAAGCATGATGACAATATACAGCCTTGACATACTCCTTTAACAATTTGGAACCAGTCTGTTGTTCCATGTCTAGTTGTAACTGTTGCTTCTTGACCTGCATATAGATTTCTCAGGAAGCAGGTAAGAGAGTCTGGGATTCCCATCTCTTTTAGAGTTTTCCATAGTTTGTGGTGATCTACACAGTCAAAGGCTTTTGTGTAGTCAATAAGGCAGAAGTAAATGTTTTTCTGGAACCCTGTTGCTTTTTCAAAGATCCAGTAGATGATGGCAATTTGATCTCTAGTTCCTCTGCTTTTTCTAAATCCAAGTTGAACATCCAGAATTTCATGGTTCATGTACATTGAAGCCTGGTTTGGAGAATTTTGAGTATTACTTTGCTAGTGTGTGAGGTGAGTACAATTGTGTGGTAGTTTGAACATTCTTTGGCATTGCATTTCTTAGGGATTGGAATGAAAACTGACCTTTTCCAGTCCTGTGGCCACTGCTCAGTTTTCCATTGCTGCATGTTGAATGCAGCACTTTAACAGCATCATCTTTCAGGGTTTGAAATAGCTCAACTGGAATTCCATCGCCTCCTCCAGTTTTGTTCATAATGATGCGTCCTAAGGTCCACTTGACTTCTCTACCCACAGGTAGAGAATTTTACTTGTCTGTAAAGTGGAATCTTGCCTCCATCCCTTCCTTATTTTTTCCTCCTACCCCCTTCTCTGTCTTTCTTTTGTTCAGAGAGCTTTGGTCTTATAAAAAATTTTGTTGAAGGGCTGAGTTCAGAGAAGAGAGAAAATGATGAAAAAGCCAAACATTCAACAAACCAGTCTTCTGGATTCTATTATTCTATTGAATGACTTATCTTTTTTTTTTTTTTTTTCAACTTCAGGTTGTATTTGAAGGGTCACACTGGGACAGCAGGAAAACAGAGCAGCCTGATCTTGCATGGTGCTGATTTCAGCACTAAAGATGCTGATAATGACAACTGCATGTGCAAATGTGCCCTCATGCTAACAGGAGGTAAGTCCTACGGGGCCATTCTCTAACTTGTTTCATTGGTTTGAGGCTTGAGGTTTCTTATCTGTGAGAAAAGACTATGATCTTCTGGTCAGGAAACTTAAGAACAAGTCCCTAGAGATGATTTTGCTCTGCCCACTAATTTACCACATGTTCTTGTGCAAGACATTGTTAGCATATTTAGAAGTTTGCCTCCTCCCCCAGCATGTATGGTGGGGGTGTGCTAAGCTTGGTTCTGAATAAATTCTTAAACCTCTTAAAGTCCCCCTTATCCTACTTTCTAAATACTCATAATGATCCTTGTGGTGGAATGAACAACAATTTGAATATTTAGTATATAGAAAAAGCAAAAACCCAAACTTTCTTACAAAATGCTTTACAACTGTGTAATTGATCATTCTATTGAAATGGAGTGAAGAGGGAAGAGAGGTGTAGCTAGGTATAAAGTTTTGCAATTCAGACTAGCTATACCAGTGCTTTTACATTATAAGATATTGACCTCTGCAAGACGTTTAGTTAGTATCAGTTCAGTTCAGTTGCTCAGTCATGTCAGATTCTTTGAGACCCCGTGTACTGCAGCACATCAGGCTTCCCTGTCTATCACTAACTTGTGAAGCTTGCTCAAACTTATGTCCATCAAGTCAGTGATGCCATCCAGCCATCTCATCCTCTGTCACCCCCTTCTCCTCCCGCCTTCAATCTTTCCCAGAATCAGAGTTTTTTCCAGTGAGTCAGTTCTTTGCATCAGGTGACCAAAATACTGGAGTTTCAGCTTGAGCATCAGTCTTTCCAATGAATATTCAGGACCGATTTCCTTTAGGATGGACTGGTTGGATCTCCTTGCAGTCCAAGGGACTCTCAAGAGTCTTCTCCAACACCACAGTTCGAAAGCATCAATTCTTGAGCACTCACCTTTCTTTTATGGTCCAACTCTCACATCCATACATGACTACTGGAAAAACCATAGCCTTCAGTAGTTGTTGGCAAAGTAATGTCTTTGGTTTTTAATTTGGCATCTAGGTTAGTCATAAGTTTTCTTGCAAGGAGCAAGCATCTTTTAATTTCATGGCTGCAGTCACCATCTGCAGTGATTTTAGAGCCCAATTTAGCTGGTATAAGAGATACCATTAAATAATATATATCACTGAGTAAGAGAGTTTATCCTCTTTCACTGTTTAAAAATTTTTTCTCGCCTTGTGTGTCAAAGAGAAATTCTCAGTTTAGTACTAGCTTATCTATACTTTTTCAACCCCTAATAATTACTCTTCTTAGCACAGAAGGAGAAAACTCTTCAGCCTGTCTCAAGACCCTGGTAAAGCAATAGCATCTACCTCAAATTAATTAAAATGTTTTTAATTTTACTGAGTTTTATGTCTCCCTTTTATTATAGAAAGTGGTGCTGATTTCCTCTTTAAAGGAATGATGTAAACTTTGCATTTTAAAAAGGATTCACAATATTTGATATTTAACAAATCATTGATTTCAAGAAAAATATTCATTAAATATTAATAAAAGTTATAAAAGGGCCTGGCAAAAACTCCTTGTGAAGTTGATAAATGACTGAGTGAAGTCTAAGAAACACTGAATTAAAACCTTATGGCAAATGATGTCGCTCAAAATTGCTCCAGACTCTGGCATAAAAGGAGTTGGCACCAAGCGAAACTGTAAAGGAAGCTTTGTCCCGGTGTCTCTCTTCTCACAGTTTTAGTATTGTTTCTCTCTCTTAATGGAAGAGTAATCATTGCCACCTTTAACTGTTCTTATCTTCTGTTTTTTAACCTGAAACAAACTCATGCTACTAGAGAAAAAACTCTCTACATCTGACATTAAACTTCTCCAAATATAGTATTGCTATCATTATTATTATATATTATTACCTGTTACATATGTGTTGTACTATCTTCCTTGAATCCCAAACCAATTCTATGAGAGACACAGGGAGAGAAATTCGAATGTACATTTTGTACATAAGGAAAACAAAAGTAATTAAATATTCATCATTTTATCCTTAACATCTAGCTTGGTAGATTGTGGCACATAGGAACGCAATAAAATATGTGTTGCGTGATGAATGAATAACCAAACCTTTAACTGTTCTTATCTTCTGTTTTTTAACCTGAAACAAACTCATGCTACTAGAGAAAAAACTCTCTACATCTGACATTAAACTTCTCCAAATATAGTATTGCTATCATTATTATTATATATTATTACCTGTTACATATGTGTTGTACTATCTTCCTTGAATCCCAAACCAATTCTATGAGAGACACAGGGAGAGAAATTCGAATGTACATTTTGTACATAAGGAAAACAAAAGTAATTAAATATTCATCATTTTATCCTTAACATCTAGCTTGGTAGATTGTGGCACATAGGAACGCAATAAAATATGTGTTGCGTGAATGAATGAATAACCATCTTGGAACCCTTGAAGTCACTTTCAGATTTTGAAACCAATGAAATGAATTTTTTCTCAGTAGTTAACAAAGCATGAGAGTATAGAGGGAACATTTTGGAAAAATCTTTCCAACTTCATCACCATACCCAGGCCCTTCATTACTACCACTGTCAAATCACATCCCATTTGGATTCCGATCCACCCCACTTATAGTAACATCTTTTCAACATCAGACTGGCCTTAGCATTACCAAAGCCAGTTTGTTATGATTCTGCCTCTGTCATACCCTCCTCCTTAAATTTTAAAAATGCCATTTTGACATCACATTCAAAAGTCTTTTATATGCAATTTTAGCTGTTAAAAATTTAGAATATTTTGAAAATGTTACCCACAGGTTAGGTTTTGAACTTTTTTCTTCCTAAAAGAAAATACTCCTTTTTATTACCTCCGTGATCCTTTAAGTGAAATAATCAGCAACTTTATACAAGGACAAACGGACTTTGATTGTACTTTTTTGCTCACTTTAATATAGATGTGCACTTCATTTTCTCCATGTCCGTTTTTATAGAATTTTTTTCTTATCAAATAAATACAACACATGAAAGGCCAACAGTAAAACTGTTCAAATATTTACTTAGAATAGTGTTCCAATATGTTCATATTACTGTCATAATAATGAAAATATAGAGCAAAGCAAAGAGGAGAATGCATCTCTTGGTTAATGATGAGAAAACTATATTGCTCAGTATTGTGGTTTTATTTCTGCTTCAGATGATTGAACTTTGTCATGTTCTTTCATCCATAATCATTCTTGGACCTATTTCTTACCCATCAATAAACACATATATTGAGGAGAAGAAATTTCCACTTATTGCTTGGGCTGGAATAGCCTAAGTAAATATATTTCTGTAATAAACACCACTACCCTATCAAATATCCTTTTAAAAGATTCCAGGTCTTGCAAAGTGATGCACTCTGCAAAACTAATATGTGGAATTTAGATAGCTAAGAACTGGGCTACATAAGGGTGAACGTCAATGACAGTGCAGGTAACTTGAGTATTATCTGAAACTTATGTTCTACTTAGCTACCCCCACACCACCACCACTCTACATTCTCTGTCATGGTTCACCTTAGAACCATTTTCTCCATCTAATGATTTTTCCTCTCCTTTTAAAAAGTTTGTATTTTGACTTCTTACATACTTAAAATCATCTCTTAAGCAGATAGATGTCATACTATTTGAAACTAATAATTCTTAGTTCTCTGTCATCATCAATTAAAGCTTTGTTTTATCTTATTTATTTATATATTTTCCATTGTTTCCTCTAAAAGAAATTAAGGATAAAGTCAGACTTATTGCCTGCTTAACCATCCTAAATAGTTTTCTTCAAGTACATGGAGGGACTTTTGTTGGAGAAAGTGGTTTTGTTGTTACCCTATCTATCAACAACTGAAAAACAAGAGATAGGCTTAATTAAAAATAGAAGGTATTTCAGCTAGACAGAAAGTAGAACATTTTGTTCTTCCTTCTTCCTAACATCTTAACTTCCTTCTATTTACTTAACATAATTTTAAGGAGTAACTGTTAGAGTCAACTACATTTAGAAAAATGAGCAAGACAGAATAGAGCTTGTATTTTTTTAAGAAGACCATCAATAAAAAGTAAATGATAAATACACGACTTCACATTATAGCAAGTTCTGGGGACAAAATATAGCACGTGATAGTTATTGGAGGAAGGGAAAATTGACTTTTGATGGAGTGTCCAGAAATCAAAGGCTGGAATGAGTTGCCAGAAAAGATTGTGGAGATCTAGTTATGGACACCTTCAAGAAAATATAAAGGTAGTTATATGAGAGAGTTTATATATGCACGTTCCTGTAATTGCCAGCCTACATAAGATTGTCTCCTACGTTTTCTTCTGGTTCTGTGATTTTGTTATTCTGTGTACTCTTAGTGGCTGCAGTAGAGAAAAACAAGTAATATTATTTTTCAGTTTGGTTGTAGTTCATTATTAGTGGAAAAGAAGTATAGCTGACTAAAAAAGCATATTTGCATTAGTAGAAATAGATACCATAGTGTTTTACACCTCTTTTTCCAGACATACATGTACTTTATTTCTACCTTACCAGAAATTCTTCTGTCCAATTTAAAAACTGAATAATTTTTATGTTTTATTACACTGTTGTTATGGGACCATACCATATATTTCAAAATCAAAATTGCCACACACATTTTCTAGGAAACTGACCTCTTAATCATTAGAGATGATGTTAGTGTGCATTTATTATAACCAGAAATATCTATGTTCTGTGATTCACTGACCTTAGGAAAATGTGTAAGTTTTCTCCATAGGTTCCCCCTTTATATAGTATATTACAACAAATGTATATATTTCAGTAGTGGGAGGGATAAATTTAAGAGGTGATTATAGGAAATATTTTCTTAGTCTCACAGGAGAGCCCTTCTTGTACCCTCATGAACCCAAGGAAAGAATTAGTTTTATTATAAACATAATGTTTTCCCTATTATTTAATATTTACAAAATGAAAATGTAATATCAGTCAGCACATGCTTTTGTTTATATGGATTTATTGTATTAAATATAAATATGCAAAAAACTATGACTCAAATTATGAAAATGAAAACCTTTTCTCATTAGATTTTTTCATGCAAAGAAAACATGGGCTTTGGTACCAAATTAGTATTCTTCAAAATATATTTTTCTAAAATTCTGCTAGAAACTATAATTACTAGAGGTTGCTGACCAAAAGAAAAGAAAATGACCCCTAACAAAATATGGTATTGTTTTACATTCTTTTTCTTACCTTTTTTTTCAACACAGTTTTCTTCTTTGGTATCTAATATAAACGCTATGTAAAAATGTGACCTAACCCTCTGCAGAAAGAATCTGTTGTGGTAGAAACTCCAATCTGTTTTCCCACACATAAACTATGTCAGTTGACAGACAAGGCTTTCCTAAAGCTAACAAAGGATGTTCTCAGTTCAATTCTAAAAGATGGGATAAAGTCATACACATAAATTCTTAGTACACCCTCAAACTTACCAGATGCTAACAGTAGAGAGTTGATAAATGCTTGCCTTGCCTGCTATATAACCTTGAAGAAGACAAAATGGAAGAAATTAACAGGCTGTCTAACTGGTTAAAGAGACAAGATCTTTGGGAAAATGTAATCATCTTAGAGTTTTTGATAACTATTGTCAGATAACTGGCATTCCCTAGGTTTTAAGGCAAACATGTTGAGAGAAAAGATCCATATGGATAATTTAAGATTGACCACAGATATCTACATTGCATTACTGTATTTCAAAGCAATTTCTTATTTAGTACATAAGCCTGTTCAACAAAAAAGGTACATTTCTTGAAGGCAGGGACATCATGCTCTCCACCATTGTGTCTTCAGGGCCTAGCGTAGTGCTTGTCTCACAGGATGTGCTTAATGAATTTTGGTTAAGTGCATGAGTAGGCTATCAGATTCTGAAAGGACATTGTGAAATCACAAATGATCTTGGTGAAAAGACATAAAAATAAATCAATGTGAATATGAATGTGACTTTTTCATGCACTTAGGTTTAAAATGCCAAAGTATGTATATGGCTTCCCTGGTGGCTCAGATGGTAAAGATCCGCCTACGAAGTAGGAAACCCAGGTTCAAACCCTGGGTCAGGAAGATGTTTTGGAGAAGAGAATGGCTACTTACTGCAGTATTCTTCCCTGATGGCTCCTTACTCCAGTATTCTTGCCTGGAGAATTCCATGGACAGAGGAGCCTGGGAAGCTACAGTCCATGGGGTCGCAAAGAGTCAGACACAGTCTACTGAGCAGCAGACACTTTCGCTTTCACAGGTGCATATCAATTTGCATGCACACACACGGAACAAAGGGATGACTGTTAAAGACCAGAGCCAAATTTTAAGAATAACCTAACCCCAGAAAACTAAATTCCATATTGGTAAACTTTTGAGTGTTAAGTTTATAACTTTTGAATAAATTTGAACATTCTAACTGCAGAATTTAGGATTATATTCCTGTTCTCTGAGAGGAAATTTATATTTATTGGAAAAAGAAAAAATAGTATCAGAAAATGTCTCTTAAAAGTTCAATTTGGAAAAAAGTGAATAAGAACTGATAGGCCTATAACACAAGGCTGCCACCAAAGCTTAATAGCTGATGAAAACAGCAAAACAATTTTGCTTGTATTTTACTCTAATAATAAGGAATACAGTGACTATACATTGCACTCTTAGTGTATAACTGTCATTTCTGCCTTATCATAAATGACACACTTAATAGCTTAAAGGACACTTCTGTAAACCATTCGAAATAGAGCTCTTTGGTGAGAACTAAGATATGGAAGACTTAGCTAAGTTGCTTAAGGTCACAGAATTAATGTCAGAGGATTTGAATATGACCTCCAGAGAAGCCGTTACCTTATCCACTCCTTCTACTGCCATTCTTAAAAGAAACAGCACTCAAATTCAAGAATTTAGCTCTGTTTTACTGTTTGTGGCCCATTTTCATGAGGATTTCCTCACTTAACTAGTTAAAAGTAAAATGAAGTCCAAGGGAGGAAAGAGGCAGTAAGAGAATACCTAAAGGATTAAAATGAATTCAAGATTACCAGCCAGGATAAACAACTTTCTATCTATGGAACAAAAAGAAGAGAAAGGGGAAAAAAGCCAAGTCCTTGACTTGAAGGGGGTATGGGATGAAATGACAGAAGGAATGCAGAGTTCTGGAAGGATCCTTCGGCTCCGCACACAAGAGCTTGCAGCTGCTCCTTGAGGCTAGTTCTGGGTAGGAGCTGGATTTGTACCCATGAAATCAGTGAGTGATTTTCATGATGGTCCCGATGATCACTATGTCATCAGTCAGTTTTTTTCAGCCTCATCCTTACTTAGTGATAAAAGAGGAAGATTCTTATTCTATGTACCAGTTCTTTTGCATGTTGCTGATTAGAAAGAAATCCATAACCACAGATAGATCTTTTTATTTTGCTGTACTTTTTACCTTAGCAAAGAAGTGTTGAGAGACATTTTGTTTAGCATCAGAAGAATTTGAGAGTTAGGTTTCCTGACTTTCAAATAAATTTGAACTTCCTGAGTACAAAGTTTAAAATCAAGTTCCTATTTTCTGGGCAAAGTTTCATGTATTGGTGATAAAATGTGAATTTTCTGCTTCAAAGATAAAAGACTCAAATGATTTTTCAAGGCCTGGGAAGCCCAAGACAGTTATTCCAAAACTAAATTTTAATGAGTTAAGTGTAAATGAATTAGAAACATGCTTCTCGGATTTCTTATTAAAATATACATAAGGTTACAGGTTATGAAGAAAAATGCTTGGCAAAGTTCATCTCAGCAATTGCCAATCTTAAAACATTTAAGACATTTTATCAGTTGTCCCAACAGCAGATGGAAGCTGCCGCTCCCTTCATCCTTTGCTTTCATTGCTAAGTTCTTTAAAGCTAAAAGTCCTTCTTCTAATTAACTTGAAACATACTGCTCATCTATCCCCAGGCACTTATAGAACAAAGTACAAAGTTGATATCGCTCCAAAATTTTAGAAGATACTTAATTCAGCTATTTGATATCTAATCGGAGAAGAAATGCAAACCCAGGCATACTCCTTTATATGTTCACAAGGATACCTTCAATCTAGGCAAATTTACATAGTTCTGAGGACCCATGAGTTCATATGGTTATCAATGAATGCCAAAGGAGATTAACCAGGAGTAACCAGGAGCTTGCTGTACTTTTTTCCTGCTTTCTATGAATATGCTTAAAGCCACTTCTTTTCAGGATTTGTGTTAAATGACCAAGTCATGCTTAATTTCTTCCAAGAGAGGTAGAAAGTGGACAATAATTACTAGAGGTTGCTGACCAAAAGAAAAGAAAATGACCCCTAACAAAATATGGTATTGTTTTACATTCTTTTTCTTACCTTTTTTTTCAACACAGTTTTCTTCTTTGGTATCTAATATAAACGCTATGTAAAAATGTGACCTAACCCTCTGCAGAAAGAATCTGTTGTGGTAGAAACTCCAATCTGTTTTCCCACACATAAACTATGTCAGTTGACAGACAAGGCTTTCCTAAAGCTAACAAAGGATGTTCTCAGTTCAATTCTAAAAGATGGGATAAAGTCATACACATAAATTCTTAGTACACCCTCAAACTTACCAGATGCTAACAGTAGAGAGTTGATAAATGCTTGCCTTGCCTGCTATATAACCTTGAAGAAGACAAAATGGAAGAAATTAACAGGCTGTCTAACTGGTTAAAGAGACAAGATCTTTGGGAAAATGTAATCATCTTAGAGTTTTTGATAACTATTGTCAGATAACTGGCATTCCCTAGGTTTTAAGGCAAACATGTTGAGAGAAAAGATCCATATGGATAATTTAAGATTGACCACAGATATCTACATTGCATTACTGTATTTCAAAGCAATTTCTTATTTAGTACATAAGCCTGTTCAACAAAAAAGGTACATTTCTTGAAGGCAGGGACATCATGCTCTCCACCATTGTGTCTTCAGGGCCTAGCGTAGTGCTTGTCTCACAGGATGTGCTTAATGAATTTTGGTTAAGTGCATGAGTAGGCTATCAGATTCTGAAAGGACATTGTGAAATCACAAATGATCTTGGTGAAAAGACATAAAAATAAATCAATGTGAATATGAATGTGACTTTTTCATGCACTTAGGTTTAAAATGCCAAAGTATGTATATGGCTTCCCTGGTGGCTCAGATGGTAAAGATCCGCCTACGAAGTAGGAAACCCAGGTTCAAACCCTGGGTCAGGAAGATGTTTTGGAGAAGAGATGGCTACTTACTGCAGTATTCTTCCCTGATGGCTCCTTACTCCAGTATTCTTGCCTGGAGAATTCCATGGACAGAGGAGCCTGGGAAGCTACAGTCCATGGGGTCGCAAAGAGTCAGACACAGTCTACTGAGCAGCAGACACTTTCGCTTTCACAGGTGCATATCAATTTGCATGCACACACACGGAACAAAGGGATGACTGTTAAAGACCAGAGCCAAATTTTAAGAATAACCTAACCCCAGAAAACTAAATTCCATATTGGTAAACTTTTGAGTGTTAAGTTTATAACTTTTGAATAAATTTGAACATTCTAACTGCAGAATTTAGGATTATATTCCTGTTCTCTGAGAGGAAATTTATATTTATTGGAAAAAGAAAAAATAGTATCAGAAAATGTCTCTTAAAAGTTCAATTTGGAAAAAAGTGAATAAGAACTGATAGGCCTATAACACAAGGCTGCCACCAAAGCTTAATAGCTGATGAAAACAGCAAAACAATTTTGCTTGTATTTTACTCTAATAATAAGGAATACAGTGACTATACATTGCACTCTTAGTGTATAACTGTCATTTCTGCCTTATCATAAATGACACACTTAATAGCTTAAAGGACACTTCTGTAAACCATTCGAAATAGAGCTCTTTGGTGAGAACTAAGATATGGAAGACTTAGCTAAGTTGCTTAAGGTCACAGAATTAATGTCAGAGGATTTGAATATGACCTCCAGAGAAGCCGTTACCTTATCCACTCCTTCTACTGCCATTCTTAAAAGAAACAGCACTCAAATTCAAGAATTTAGCTCTGTTTTACTGTTTGTGGCCCATTTTCATGAGGATTTCCTCACTTAACTAGTTAAAAGTAAAATGAAGTCCAAGGGAGGAAAGAGGCAGTAAGAGAATACCTAAAGGATTAAAATGAATTCAAGATTACCAGCCAGGATAAACAACTTTCTATCTATGGAACAAAAAGAAGAGAAAGGGGAAAAAAGCCAAGTCCTTGACTTGAAGGGGGTATGGGATGAATGACAGAAGGAATGCAGAGTTCTGGAAGGATCCTTCGGCTCCGCACACAAGAGCTTGCAGCTGCTCCTTGAGGCTAGTTCTGGGTAGGAGCTGGATTTGTACCCATGAAATCAGTGAGTGATTTTCATGATGGTCCCGATGATCACTATGTCATCAGTCAGTTTTTTTCAGCCTCATCCTTACTTAGTGATAAAAGAGGAAGATTCTTATTCTATGTACCAGTTCTTTTGCATGTTGCTGATTAGAAAGAAATCCATAACCACAGATAGATCTTTTTATTTTGCTGTACTTTTTACCTTAGCAAAGAAGTGTTGAGAGACATTTTGTTTAGCATCAGAAGAATTTGAGAGTTAGGTTTCCTGACTTTCAAATAAATTTGAACTTCCTGAGTACAAAGTTTAAAATCAAGTTCCTATTTTCTGGGCAAAGTTTCATGTATTGGTGATAAAATGTGAATTTTCTGCTTCAAAGATAAAAGACTCAAATGATTTTTCAAGGCCTGGGAAGCCCAAGACAGTTATTCCAAAACTAAATTTTAATGAGTTAAGTGTAAATGAATTAGAAACATGCTTCTCGGATTTCTTATTAAAATATACATAAGGTTACAGGTTATGAAGAAAAATGCTTGGCAAAGTTCATCTCAGCAATTGCCAATCTTAAAACATTTAAGACATTTTATCAGTTGTCCCAACAGCAGATGGAAGCTGCCGCTCCCTTCATCCTTTGCTTTCATTGCTAAGTTCTTTAAAGCTAAAAGTCCTTCTTCTAATTAACTTGAAACATACTGCTCATCTATCCCCAGGCACTTATAGAACAAAGTACAAAGTTGATATCGCTCCAAAATTTTAGAAGATACTTAATTCAGCTATTTGATATCTAATCGGAGAAGAAATGCAAACCCAGGCATACTCCTTTATATGTTCACAAGGATACCTTCAATCTAGGCAAATTTACATAGTTCTGAGGACCCATGAGTTCATATGGTTATCAATGAATGCCAAAGGAGATTAACCAGGAGTAACAGGAGCTTGCTGTACTTTTTTCCTGCTTTCTATGAATATGCTTAAAGCCACTTCTTTTCAGGATTTGTGTTAAATGACCAAGTCATGCTTAATTTCTTCCAAGAGAGGTAGAAAGTGGACAAACTTAAATATTTGATACAAAGAATTCCTTGTTGTTCCTTGTCAGAAAAAAACAGAAAATATTTACTTGCATACGGATAACTAGTTTTGTGAACTTGAAGTTCAGAGTATTTTATAAAGGACTGCTGCGGCTGCTGCTGCTAAGTTGCTTCAGTCGTGTCCGACTCTGTGTGACCCCGCAGACGGCAGCCCACTAGGCTCCCCCGTCCCTTGGAAGAACACTGACACTACAACTGACATTATCATGAGTAATAATTGCCCTTTCATTTTATTTTTTGCCATCTCTGTTTTTTTTTTAATTGGAGGATAATTGCTTTACAGTATTGTGTTGGTTTCTGCCATACATCAGCATGAATCAGCCATAGGTATACAAATGTCCCCTCCCTCCTGAACCCCGCTTCTATCTCCTGCTCCATCCCACTCCACCCCACCCCTCTAGGTTGTCCCAGAGCACTGGGTTGAGTTCCCTTCGTCACAGAGCAAATTCCCATTTGCTATCTAT
>SJYC01005317.1:0-12907 GCA_006408675.1 Madoqua kirkii | reverse complement strand
GACCCTACTTGATAAACCAGTATGTCAATACTCCGATAATGTTCCTCTAATCTATGTAAATGAAACTATTTATATGGTGATCTGCCCTTCCTCAATATTCAAGTTAATCATTTCATGGCCCAAGATAAACCATTTAGAGCTAAGGTTATCCCAAAATACATCTTATGGGTGAGGGGCCTGGTGCCATTCTAAGTTTTGAGACATTCCTTTCTTTCATTAACAGACTGCTGGTGACTATATAACATCCAGCTAAAGACTGGCAGGGGGGTACTCTTTCTACCCCCTTCTGATGCCTACGTCAGAAGCTTTCTCTATCTCCTTTACACTTTAATAAAACTTTATTACATAAAAGCTCTGAGCGATTCAAGCCTCGTCTCTGGCCCCGGATTGAATTCTTCTCCTCCGGGGGCCAAGAATCCCGGTGTCGTGATTCAACAACAACCTTTCAATACATTATACATATGCAGTATGTATATGAGATTGCTCACAATACTAGGAAGTGAAATCATTGTGTTGAAAAGTGATAAATGAAGGGAAAGAATCGTGTGTTTTTTTTGCCTACTCTGGATAAATAATACCTCAGAGGTGATGGGAATATTTCTCTTCCTAGAATGATAGAATTACAATGCCATCATTTTATGTTCCCTGATGAGCTAGTGGATCTAAGCAATGGCTATTGACATTAATAAAAATAATGAACTAAATAACATATAACTCCTATTTGAATCACACACTGTTTATGAAGCATTCTTGCCAGAAACCAAACCTGAATCCTATAAAACTCTACATCTATCAATTTACAGAAATTTAAAAATGGACAGAGGATACGAACAAACATTTTTCCACAGAAGACATACAGGTGGTCAACAGACACATAAAAAGATGCTCAACACCGCTAATCATCAGAGAAATGCAAATAAAAACCTCAGTAAGATAACATATCACAACTGTCAGAATGGCTATCATCAAAAATACCACAAATAATAAATATTTGGGGTATGGAGAAAAGGTAACCCTAGTCCACTGTTGGTGGGAATGTATTGAATTGACCAAAAATTTCCATCAGTGTAAGCAAAAATAAAAGACACATTTTTCATTTGCACCAAGAACTTTATTGAATAATATATTCACAGTCTTGTTTCACTACCTTCTGCCATTTTTCAGGCAACTTCCTAATTCCATCTTCCCAAAACCTGTTCTATTTTTGAGCAAAGAACTGTTTCAGGTATCTTTTACACTCTTCTATGGAAATGAAATTTTTTTTCTATTATGGGAATTTTGTAAAGACCAAAATAAATGAAAATCTGAAGATGCAAGTCTGATGAATATGGCGGATGAATCAGAACTTCTTAGTCAATCCGTAACAGCTTTTGCCCAGTCATCAAAGAAACATTCAGTCTTGTATTATCCTGATTGAAGATTATGCATTTTCTGTTGACTGCTTCTGGACGCTTTTTGTGGAGTGCTTTCAGCTGGTCTAATTGGGAGCAGTATTTGTTGAAATCAATCATTTGGTTTTCTGAAAGGAGTTCACAATGGAGGACTCCCTTCTAATCCCAATACTATATACACAGTACATCTTTGGATGAAGACTGGCCTTTGGTGTGGTTGGTGGTGGCTCATTTCACTTGCCCCACAATCTCTCCTTCCACATTATTGTACAGTACCCGTTTTTCATCACCTGTCACAATTTGTTTTAAAAATGGGACGTTTTCATTATGTTTAAGTAGAAAATCACATGTGGAAATACAGTCAAGAAAGTTTTCTTCACTTAACTTATGTGGAACCCAAACATCAAAGAGACTAATATAACCAAGCTGGCGCAAATGATTTTCAGTGCTTGATTTGGATATTTTGAGTATGTGTGCTATCTCTCACATGGTATTACATTTATTGTTCTCAATTAATGTCCAGATTTGATCATATCAATTTCAACTGATCATCTTGACTCTGTAGCATTGTCCAGAGAGAAATCATCAGCATGAAACTTCAAAAACCACTTTTGACACATTCAATCAGTTACAGGACCATCTCCAAATACTGAACAGAATTTTTTTGTGCCTTTCAGTTGGATTTTTAGCTTTCTTGAAATAATAAAGCATATTATGCTGAAGACTTTTTTCTTCCATCTTCAATATGAAAATGCCTACACAAAAATTTACTAACTCTGATAAGTTTTTTTAAATGCACACTTATATGATAACTCTCACAATACAGTCTAAGAAATTTGCTTTGAATGAAGTTAAAGACAAATATGCACTACTAGAACCATCTTGGAGAAGGCAATGGCAACCCACTCCAGTACTCTTGCCTGGAGAATCCCAGGGACAGCAGAGCCTGGTGGGCTGCCGTCTGTGAGGTTGCATAAGTCGGACACAAATGAAGCAACTTAGCAGCAGCAGCAGCAGCAGAGCCATCTTACTGTGAAAAAACTTAATAAGCTTCTTTTGGCCAACCCAATAAATTGATGCAGCCACTATGGAAAACATTATGGAGATTCCTTAGGAATTTAAAAGTAAAAAAGTAAAACTACTATATGATCCAGCAGTTCCTCTCCTGGGCATATATCTAGAATAAAGTGAAACACATTGGAAAAGATACATACAGTCCATGTTCATAACACCATTTATTTACAATAGCCAAGATATGAAAGCAACTTCAGTTTAGTCGCTCAGTCTTATCCAACTCTTTGTGACCCCATGAATCGCAGCATGCCAGGCCTCCCTATCCATCACCATCTCCCAGAGTTCACCCAAACTCACGTGCATTGAGTCGGTGATGCTATCCAGCCATCTCATCCTCTGTCGTCCCCTTCTCCTCCTGCCCCCTATCCCTCCCAGCATCAGGGTCTTTTCCAATGAGTCAACTCTTCACATCAGGTAGCCAAAGTATTGGAGTTTCAGCTTCAGCATCAGTCCTTTCAATGAACACCCAGGACTGATCTCCTTTAGGATGGACTGGTTAGATCTCCTTGCAGTCCAAGGGACTCTCAAGAGTCTTCTCCAACACCACAGTTCAAAAGCATCAATTCTTCAGCACTGTTCACAGCTTTCTTCACAGTCTAACTCTCACATCCACACATGACCACTGGAAAAACCATAGCTTTGACCAGATGGAACTTTGTTGGCAAAGTAATATCTCTGCTTTGAATATGCTATCTAGGTTGGTCATAACTTTCCTTCCAAGGAGTAAGAGTCTTTTAATTTTATGGCTGCAGTCACCATCTGTAGTGACTTTGGGGCCCCCCAAAATAAAATCTGACACTGTTTCCACTGTTTCCCCATCTATTTCCCATGAAGTGATAGGACCAGATGCCATGATCTTCATTTTCTGAAAGTTGAAGAAGCCAACTTTTTCACTCTCCTTTTTCGCTTTCATCAAGAGGCCTTTTAGTTCCTCTTCACTTTCTGCCATAAGGATGGTATCATCTGCATATCTGAGACTATTGATATTTCTCCTGGCAGTCTTGATTCCAGCTTGTGCTTCTTCCAGCCCACCGTTTCTCATGATGTACTCAACTTAAGTGTCATCAATGGCCAAATGGATATATATATATGTATATATATAATATACTTGCATACAATATTAATTTGCATATATCACATACATAATGGAACATTATATATGTTATATATAATGAAATATTACTCAGCCATAAAAAGAATGAAATTTTGCCATCTGTAATAAGATGGACCTGAAGAGTATTATGCTTAGAGAAATAAAGTCAGACATAGACAAATACAGTATGTTATCATTTATATGTGGAATCTAAAAAAGAAAACAGAAGAATGAATATAACAAAACAGAAATGGACTCACTGATGTAAAGAGCAAGCTAGTGGTTACGCATGGGGAGGGGGATGAGACAGAGTAAAGGACTAAAAGGTACAGACTACTATGTAGAAAATAAACTGCAGAGATACGTTTTATAGCATAGGGAATACAGCCAATAATTTATAATAACTTTAAATTGAGGATAATCTATAAAAATATTGAATCCCTATGTTGTACACTTGAAAGTAGTATAATATTACAAATCAACTATACTTCAATAAAATGAAGTGTGTAGATTAACTTTAGAGCAAGCACTTACAACTTCCTTTAAGGTATTTTGCATTTCCAGTTGTAGCATATTTACACAGAAGATTTTTATGACTACTGTCTATCTCAATATAAAGTATTTTAAAGAGCCTGCTGCATCTAAGGTGCCTTGTTTTTATACAGAAGATATTCTTTAAGAGTTTGTGCACTCTGAGCATTTCTGCATTTTCGTACTCCTTTGTCTAAATAGCTTACCTATGAAGAAATCAGGAAATGATGTTCTCTCCAATGTACCCCTGGAATCCCTTTGCAGAATTTCAGTGAAAAGCAGCTGCTTCCTCAGGGGTTACAATTCAGTTATTTCCACAAAACGTTTTTATTAAGAAAATGATTTTCTGCTGAGAATGCATCATCTCTGCTACATCTTTCCTGTGGTGGTTTATTAAAAAAATAGTTCTTTATGTAATTCATATTGAAATCAAATTGAGAAAATGCCATCAGCTGAGACATGTTAGTAACATTTGGGCCTTCCTCCATCAGCATTGCCAAATCCTGGGTGGGTGGCTTCTTTCTAATTCTCATGTCCATTCATCTGTATCAACTTGGGCATTTTTCAGTGATTTTATGCCAAAGGCATGCATTTAAATAGATAATTATATTTTTATATTATTTTCTGTATATTCCTTTAGCCTTTTGTTGTGACAAGAAGAATAAGCATGTCCCCAAAAGTATCTGGCTTTCTGTTTTTCATCATTAAGCAATCTCAAAACATCTTTTAAACATTGATTATTTTAATTACTAAAATTGTGTAAAGTCTAGTTGTGTTTCTTACTACTGTCTATATTATACAACGGTTTATTGTTGTTGTTTGGTTGCTGAAACATGTCTGAATGTTCTGCAAAATTATGGACTGCCCTTGGACTATGTAGCCTATGAGGTTCCTCTGTCCATGGGATTTTCCAGGCAAAAATATTGGACTGAATGGTCATTTCCTTTCCCAGGGGATCTTCCCAACCCATGGATCAAACCTGCATTAGCAGGCACGTTCTCTACCACTTAGCCACCTGGGAAGCCCATGCAAATGTATAGATATTTATTTTTACATTCTGACTATTTTCCTCCAAATTCCTCATACTAAATATGGGAGTCACCAGGGCCATGTGGATGATGAGTAAGTCTTAATTCTTTCCATTGATCTTTAGACCTAGTATTTTACTAATTCATTTTTTATTATTAAAACAATTTTAAAAATCAAAATAGAAGCATTTTAGTATTTCTCCCTGTGATCAAAGTTCTGTTCTACAAGCCTCTAGTATAGGGAATCCACTTTGAAATTCTTCTTCTCTCTTGTAAACTCTTCCTATGTGTGTGCATGCTCAGTCACTTCAGTCGTGTCCAACTCTTTGTGACGTTATGTCAGGCTCCTCTGTCCTTGGAATTCTCCAGGCAAAAATACTGGAATGGGTTGCCATGTCCTCCTCCAGGGGATCTTTCCCACCCAGTGATTGAACCAGTGTCTCTTGCATTGCAGGTGGTTTCTTTACCTGCTGAGTCACTTGGGAAACCCCAAACTCTCATATAGAGACTAAAGGTGTAATCATATTTGTAAAGCTAGATCCAAGTTCAGCATATGGCACATGCTAGAAAAATTATGATCAACCTAGATAGTATATTCAAAAGCAGAGACATTACTTTCCCGACTAAGGTCCGTCTCGTCAAGGCTATGGTTTTTCCTGTGGTCATGTATGGATGTGAGAGTTGGACTGTGAAGAAAGCTGAGTGCCGAAGAATTGATGCTTTTGAACTGTGGTGTTGGAGAAGACTCTTGAGAGTCTCTTGGACTGCAAGGAGATCCAACCAGTCCATTCTGAAGGAGATCAACCCTGGGATTTCTTTGGAAGGAATGATGCTAAAGCTGAAACTCCAGGACTTTGGCCACTTCATGAGGAGTTGACTCATTAGAAAAGACTCTGATGCTGGGAGGGATTGGGGGCAGGAGGAGAAGGGGACGACAGAGGATGAGATGGCTGGATGGCATCACTGACTCGATGAATGTGAGTCTGAGTGAACTCTGGGAGTTGGTGATGGACAGGGAGGCCTGGCGTGCTGTGATTCATGGGGTCGCAGAGTCGGACACGACTGAGCGACTGAACTGAACTGAAATAGCTGCTTATGGAGCTAAAAAGAGCTGAAATATTAGATATTGATTAAGTTATATATAGTCTTACTCTTTCAGAAGAGAAAATTTTGCCTGGTTCACTTAGTTTACTGTCTTAGGTTTATTTCACTCACTTTTGAATGACATTGATTATACATGTATCAGTGTTTAACAGTAACACTCCTTTCATTTTATTATAGTTCTTAAAATTGTGTCCCTAAATACCTGAAATCGATTCAGAATGTTAACAAATATCTGCTTAACTTAAAAGGGAGACTCTGACCATTAATATATATATATAGTACTGTTCTCAGTGTCATTTCCTGTATTTAAGGAAGCAAGAGTCAAACCACAAAACCATTACTGAGGCATAATATGTGTGCCTCTCTTAGATATTTAAAGACTACCACCAAAAAAAAAATATTCCTTTGCTTCCACTTAATAATATTATTAGATTTAATCTCTAAAAGCATACCTGAAATTTAAGACTTCTCCATTATTAACCACTGTTTATTGGCCTTAATAAAAAGATGGTTTCTGCCTTAAGGATTTTCTGTGTGACTTAAACTAGAGGCTGAATGGAATTAATTCAATGTAGAGATCCAACTTGTAGTTCATAGTTACAATCATAAGGAGATGCTAACTCTTAAGTTATGACACTTGAAATTCCACATCCCAACCAGCCCATATCTATGGGGCACCCACTGTGTGGAAAATGCTGCAGTGGCACCATGGATAGCAAAAAAAACAAAGTAACTGCTTTATTACAAGGAATGAACACATAAGGAGTGGGGCATCACAGTCAGACGCCTAGTATCATGCAGGTCACTCTGATAGATAATTGAATGGAACATTAATAACTGAACTAATTCAAGTATTTTTATTTTTTAAGATTTTAAGGTCTCATTCCTGATTCTGTCACACCCTGAATGCTGATTGCAACATCTTGAGGATCCTAACAAAGGTTGTTCATCATTTCTATCCCAGGTCTTTGGCATGCTAAGGCAAGTTTCCCAGATTCTATTTGCTTGAAGCTCTCAGCTCCCTTCCCTAAAGCAGTGAATAGGAATTAGGGCTTGGTTCCCAGAAAGAAAAACTGAAACTCTCAAAGAAAGAAGGAGAAAGGAAAGCTGTTCCAATATTTGGGAGGGTGCCTCAAAACTGAAAGGAGTAACCAATGAAAATTAAAGGGCCATCTTCAACTGGAGGGTAATAGGCACCACTGAGCAGGATATATAACTAACAAACATGTCAGCAGCGTTGAAGACCAGGTCTAGAAAGACAAGATGGTCAGGAAACCAGCACCAATAAGATGTACGTTCCAAAACAGAATTAGTTACACGAGTGTTACAAGAAGGCTGAGTATATATTTGGGTAGATGTGTGGAGCCTGTTTGAGGGAATTTTGATCTGTGGCTTAACAGAAGGAGGTATCATCTTAACATTCTGGTGGAGCTGGGGCAAAGAGCGGATCACCCAAAATTATATTTGCAAATCTCACCATAATCAAGGCAGGACAACTGCAAAGACCAGTCCAGGGTGTAGTGGGGAGGTGAGGCTGGGAGATCCCAGTAACAAGATAGGAAAATAGTTTTAGGAAGTTGTCATGGAAGATAAACAATGACTATCAGGGGCCAGTGTTTCCCCTGGAAGTGGAGGACATTCTCATGTCCAAAACTCCGAGAGGAAGTAGTGACTTAGAAGACAAACATTCGGTTGATAAGAGGCAAAGCTTTCTCTTTGTCTTTTGCCTTAATTTTAAAACAAGGAGCCATTAGAGCACTACAGAGAGAGCAAAGGGAGCTAGAAGTCACCTCCTGCAGCATTTGTCCTGTGTTTGTCTGTTCATAGACATTATGTGCATACAGCCCAAGACTGGGAACACAATTAACATATTCTCTGCATCACTGAGGTTATATTTTTTCTCTAGGAGACAAGTGACACACAAATGATTCACTGATATAGTCTCAGATAATGACAGATGCTATGAAGAAAATAAAGCAGGATAGGATGTGAGTATGAATGGGCAGGGGATGGTGGGGCCTTTTCAGGGAAAGTGTCAGATGACAATGAGAAGACTTGAAGGGGACTTTAATGTGAAGAACAGAACTAGGCAAAACCTCTGGGGACAGAGTGTTCTAGATGAGCAAACAGCAAATGAAAAGCTGCAGAGGCAGGCATGTGCTTGGTGTGCTTGGGAGAGAGAAGGTCAGTATGGAGGGAAATAGGTCTGGGAGCGGTCGATGGGATTGCAGAGGTTGGCAGCAACTGCATCCTGTATGTCTTCACAGTGTATTTTGAGGAACTGGGTTTTGTTCCAGGTGCTATAGGAAGCAATGGAGGGTTTTGAGTAGCAAGCAGTGTGATCTGATTTCATGCTTAAAAATTATCTCAGTTTTTTCTTTTGCTTTGTGATAATGACAACTACAGCTGTATCTCTAATGCCCTGCATCCTTTTCTTATCACTGATGTCACCTTGGCACGGAGCATATGCCAAATATTATCCAAGGTATTATTCCAGAAATACATTTTTTCATAGACTTTACTGTGGAAATTTTTAGCAAGACATAAATAAAAACAATCAGGAAAGGTGAATTCTATAAAGGAAAACTTTCAATGTTCAAAATGTTCCCAAAGATAGTAAATTTCTTCTGATAGTAACAATGGTGTAGACTTTTCTCTTAAAAAAAAAAAAAAACTGGTACTAAAATTTCCTAAAAGATTATCACAATCAAAATAACACAGTAGGGCAGAATTCTGGCAAGAGAGGAATGTTTCCTGATTCCGGCTCTGCTCCTCAGTGTTCTCTGTCACTGCTGCCTTCTTTTTGGCACATTTCTTGCTGTGCGTTCCCTATTGCACACTCCCTGCTGCATATATCCTGTTGTGCCTTTCCTATTGCAGTCAGGTATGCTACTTATTTGCCAGCAAGATGGACACAAGTGTTTGTTTGAAAGGTCCCCTCCCACATGCTTCTTTCCTTTTCACTCAGGTCATCGTTTGGTCATGTCTCTGTTTGTCCAAGTGAAAGCGTTAGTCACTCAGTCACGTCTGACTCTCTGAAACCCCATGGACGGAATACTGAACTGGGCAGCCATTCCGTTACAGATCTCCTGCGTTGCAGGTGTACTCTTTACCATCTGAGCCACCTAATCAATTCTCATTACCAATGGATATAATCTTGTGACCGTTTATGTGCTTATATGATGAATAAAAATTATATTCACGATAAGCAGACTCTGGAAGATAACATTTTCACATACAGAGAATAGGCTGAATCCCTCCCACTTAAAGCTGTGTGTTGCTGAGCAAATTATCTAACCTGTCTGAACCTCAGTTTCCACAAGGGAATGAGACTGTGATGGGCTTTCCAAGTGGCTCAGTGGTAAAGAATTCACCTGACAATGCAGGAGCCACAGGAGACACAGGTTCAATCCTTGGGTCAGAATGATGCCTGGAGAAGGAGATGGCAACCCACTCCAGTATTCTTACCAGGATAATCCCATGGACAGGGGAGCCTGGCACACTACAGTCCATGGGGTCACAAAGAGTCAGACATGATTAAGCATGCATGCATTCCTATTCCTAAGACTATAATAAGCGTTAAGGGGGAAAATATAGAAACTTACTTCACATTTTCATACCCTAAACATGGTAAATATGCTTAAATGGCAGCTTTTATTAAGTTGTTAAAATAACAATTACCAATGTAGCCTCATATTTTGATTAAAAGAAAGAACATAGTGAACCTATAACCATTTCTGGTCCCTGAACCACCTAAAGAAATGCAGAGACCCACCCACAAGGGCTTATAAGAAAGGTCAAAATGTTATATGAACATGTGAACATTTTTAACCACATTTAGATAAATTCACCACAAAATACCTCAACTTTCAAATATGTGTTTTATAAAAAAAAAAAAAAACTGGTACTAAAATTTCCTAAAAGATTATCACAATCAAAATAACACAGTAGGGCAGAATTCTGGCAAGAGAGGAATGTTTCCTGATTCCGGCTCTGCTCCTCAGTGTTCTCTGTCACTGCTGCCTTCTTTTTGGCACATTTCTTGCTGTGCGTTCCCTATTGCACACTCCCTGCTGCATATATCCTGTTGTGCCTTTCCTATTGCAGTCAGGTATGCTACTTATTTGCCAGCAAGATGGACACAAGTGTTTGTTTGAAAGGTCCCCTCCCACATGCTTCTTTCCTTTTCACTCAGGTCATCGTTTGGTCATGTCTCTGTTTGTCCAAGTGAAAGCGTTAGTCACTCAGTCACGTCTGACTCTCTGAAACCCCATGGACGGAATACTGAACTGGGCAGCCATTCCGTTACAGATCTCCTGCGTTGCAGGTGTACTCTTTACCATCTGAGCCACCTAATCAATTCTCATTACCAATGGATATAATCTTGTGACCGTTTATGTGCTTATATGATGAATAAAAATTATATTCACGATAAGCAGACTCTGGAAGATAACATTTTCACATACAGAGAATAGGCTGAATCCCTCCCACTTAAAGCTGTGTGTTGCTGAGCAAATTATCTAACCTGTCTGAACCTCAGTTTCCACAAGGGAATGAGACTGTGATGGGCTTTCCAAGTGGCTCAGTGGTAAAGAATTCACCTGACAATGCAGGAGCCACAGGAGACACAGGTTCAATCCTTGGGTCAGAATGATGCCTGGAGAAGGAGATGGCAACCCACTCCAGTATTCTTACCAGGATAATCCCATGGACAGGGGAGCCTGGCACACTACAGTCCATGGGGTCACAAAGAGTCAGACATGATTAAGCATGCATGCATTCCTATTCCTAAGACTATAATAAGCGTTAAGGGGGAAAATATAGAAACTTACTTCACATTTTCATACCCTAAACATGGTAAATATGCTTAAATGGCAGCTTTTATTAAGTTGTTAAAATAACAATTACCAATGTAGCCTCATATTTTGATTAAAAGAAAGAACATAGTGAACCTATAACCATTTCTGGTCCCTGAACCACCTAAAGAAATGCAGAGACCCACCCACAAGGGCTTATAAGAAAGGTCAAAATGTTATATGAACATGTGAACATTTTTAACCACATTTAGATAAATTCACCACAAAATACCTCAACTTTCAAATATGTGTTTTAAGAGTTAAAGAACATGAATAAGAAATAATAAGATTAAATATTTATGAAAGAAAACAATCTCTCAGGATGATTTATTTATGATGGTCAGTTTTACTTAACATTCTTCTGTGGACACACTAAAGTAAAATCTTATAAAACTCAAGAAATTATTTTTCTGAAGGTTAGCACCTAGATTATTTTAAAATGACATTTCTTATTTTTTGAAAAAGATCACTTTTTTTTTCCAAAGAAGTAAAACAATTCCTTGGCCTTCACCTCTGAACTCTCACCTTCCCAAAAGACATCTCCAGCAATCTACAAACTCTCCCATATGGAATGATTTAATTTGACAAAGGACAAAAATACCAATTAACTTTATTTTAATTGACTCAACTGTGTGATGTCTGGAAAAGCTGATGACTCAAAAGAAAATCTGACAGGAATGTTTTCAGATCAGAGGGAAATTGCAAAACTTTTGACTGTACACCAAATAGGCAAACTTTGGCAACATCCTGTAATAAACACCAGGAGAAAATTGTTAGGTATGCAACAATTTATTCAGGACAATCTTTAAAAGGTTTCCATTGGATAAAAAAGCCTTTTCTTCTTTTCACTTAATCTTGAATGTCCGTCTGTGTTTAGTATTCTTCACAATGAACTACTAATTAGAACCAGACCTTGTGCAAGCATCTCTGAAATTCTCCTCAGTAACTGTTGACCTGTAACACCCTCATGATTTCTACTGTGGTCCACTATTTTCTAAGCACTTGCTTTTTAAAAAAATTGTCCTGTATCAGTAGATTAGGATTGAATTGCAAACTTGACTTTTTCCTTAGTATGTGTATGTCCTTACTTCCTCAGTCATGTCCAACTCTTTGCAACCCCATGGACTGTAGCCTGCCAGGCTCCTCTGTCTATGGGGATTCTCCAGGCAAGAATGCTAGAGTGGGTTGCCATGCCCTCCTCCAGGGGATCTCCCCAACCCAGGAATCGAACCCAGGTCTCTTACATTGCAACACTGCAGGCAGATCCTTTACCATCTGAGCCACCAGGGAAGCTTTTCATAGTATAGAGTTTCCAAACCAGTCTGTATCACATGTGTCTAACGTGGGAAAGGTGAGAATACCAAAAAGCTATTTGGTATAATGGCCCTGAGCTTGGGTTCCAGCACTGATCTAGATTTCCATTTTAAAAACAGATTTTCTACTTATTACTGAGTGACCTTGGGCCTGATAGTTAATCTTTTTAAAACTCAGTTTCTCATCTGCAAAATGGAACAAATTATTAATTCCTCTAATCTAGATTTATATAAAGGGTTAAAAAAAATAAGTCATTCAAAGTGTTTAAGCACAGTGAGTATAATCAAGTTTTACAAACTTATCAGTTTAGAAGGAACAAAAGAGAATTTTGTTTATATCCATTGGGTCAAATATATAACCAGATCAAACTTTTTTTTATTATTTCACAGGGTTCAGTTCAGTTCAGTTTAGTCCCTCAATGGTGTCCAACTCTTTGCACCCCGTGAATCGCAGCATGCCAGACCTCCCTGTTCATCATCATCTCCTGGAGTTCATTCAGACTCACGTCTATCAAGT